>OZ024908.1:24599482-24881982 GCA_964017125.1 Flabesymbios commensalis | reverse complement strand
GCACCGGCATCGCAAGCGGTTGGTCAGCGTTACAGAAGTTGGGCCAGCAATAAGCCAACATTGGTTCAATGCTTAGTGTTTTATGTGCTTAGCTATCATTGGACTGGAACATTGTTGGGCCAGCTTTTATGTAAGATAGTGGTGGGACTCAGATGGCAGTCTATACATGTATACGCCTAATCAAGTGCCCGCATATATTGCGTATCGTGCCTCTATCCAAAATAATATACATGAGGCTTTCAGCCAATGTTAGGCCAGCGTCGCAGATGGTGAGCAAACATTGACCTGATATTGTTTCCCGAATTTTAAAAATAGACTAAAAAAAATTGAAGTCGAGGGTCGAGGGTCGTGGGTCGAGGGTCGTGGGTCGAGGGGCGAGGGGGTCGAGGGGGTCGAGGGTTTTTTCGAGATATCCTGAGAAATCAGTAACGAATTTTGACGTATGTCCAGCGAACGACAACAATGCACTTGTCAAACCTGCTCATTTCTCAATGCGTTGATCGGACGTGCGTGTATAGTTGAATGTGACAGAGTCTTTAGGCATTATCCTATAGCCACAGGATTCGAGCCTGGTGACGCGGTAAAAGTTGCCTGCTTGGAAAATCGGAAATCGCGGGTTCGAGCCCCACTCTGGTCTTCAAGTTTCAAAGAAACAAAATGTTTCTTCTCTGCTCATTCGCAATGATTCAATATTGTGGGGACCCTCCGTGACCGAGAAGTAGCATGCTCGGCCTCAGACCGCTAGGGCTCGAATTTCGCATCCTGTGTCTGGAGGGCAGTGTCATCACATTAATCTCACCATCCCCAGGAGGTTCTCTTGACTCAGTTTAGCCTATATGTGCACAAGAGTAGCCTAAAACTCCATTCATTTCATTTCATTTCGAGCCTGTTGAACAACAGTAAATGACAAAGAGTGTTTCCTTTGCACTGCAGTGTAGCCGTGTCTTGCGTCACACTCGACTTTTAAAAATACTCCCCTGAGCCCAGCAGACACTGGACATCGACCATATGCTGGCTAAATCATGGCCCATCGTCTGCGACGCTGGTCCAGCATTCAACAAACGCAGGGTAAATAAACCGTGTTGGATGTGTAAATAATGACACAGCAAATACAAAACCTTTGTATAGCATTTGTACAAAGTCGGCCCAACGTCTCCGACGTTGGTCCAACATTGTACAAATGTTATACAAATGTTTTGTGTTTGCTGGGGATACCGCCTCTTACACATTTCGTTTGATGACGACGCTTTCTTCATGTTGTACTGTGTGATCATGTGCTGTAGTCGGAGGCGATGTGGTAATGATGACACATCTTCAAAGAGTATATTACATATTCATTATAGACAAGAAACAAACAAAAACAAAGCCGGATTGTACTGCGGATAATTATGTACATATCATTACAATATATTCAAGCATAGGTATACTCAAACTGAGCATAGAATGAGATGGATAGCATTAGCAAATTCAAATTGTTTTTTGAGTACTTGATGCATAAGTATAATTATTTACCGATTTCTGTTTTTACTGGCATCTGTTTTAGAACGCGTTTTACAGGTTCGACCTATTGCAAATAATTTATAATATTTACAAGTAGTTCGACCTGTGCTTGGCGGAACACCACCTGTCTAAAACCATATAATATATTTGAATAGAAAAAGTTATTGATTAGAGTTCACTATGTATACTTATGAGAAGATGATGAGAAAATGACATCATTTGTGACCAGGCGTACAGAAAAGTACCTTCAGGGGGCAATGTTACAATTTTTATTTCGTCATATTAATTTTCATTTGATTACATAGCTAAAATATTATTAAAAAGATAAAATTCTCATAAAATCCAATGCAATGCAGATGTTTTTAAATACTTGAAATGACATAGGAAGGACACGGCTACCAAATCTACTAAACAAAACAATTTCGGAAATTTGAATCCTGTGCATGCCTTTTTGTGTGACTTCAAACCAATGCTGGTATAATATTCACCCATACTCTACTACGCTGGTCTAACATTGATCCATCAATGGCTGCACGTCTTGTGTTTGCTGGACGTACATGTATGCCATTCACGAATCAAATGTATATGCCTATCCCAGCAGACACAAAACGTTGAATCAATGTCGGTCTGACGTTTAACCAAGATTGATCCAACGTCTTGTGTCTGCTGGGATGATAGACGTGTGCAAAAACGACCCGATTTAATCTTTCATTGAAAAGAGATTCTCAGGCGTTCTCAGCCGCTTTCATTGAAAAGAGATTCTCAGGCGTTCTCAGCCGCTTAGCCACAGACGGGAGAAAATAAGCAATCATAGAACATTTCTTTCATGAACAACTGAATCCTTTCATGAACAACTGACTCTTTAACCACAGAGCTGTGCCTTGCTGACGCGATCCACAGCTTCAAGTGAATGACAAATAATCAGATTTGTCCAAAAAGAGCACAATAATTTTTTTCAGATTTAAAGGGTACTATATTAAACGCTATTTTTAAATTTGAAGGACAATTAATTTAAATAAATTGAAGATTCGCTTCACCTCAAATTGTTTAACAAGTCGATATTTAAAGTGCTATTTAACCCTTTCGGTGCGGGGACCGACTTTAGACGTCAGCATCATAGACGTCAGATTCTGACGTCTAAAATTGATCCCTGTACTGAAAGAATTACAAATTTATAGGTATTCAAATGAAGCGGAAACAGTTAACTAAGACGTTTATGATGATATCAAATTGAAGAAAACCTTTGGTCACCATGGCTCATAGAAAAATCTTTCAGCGTTGTAAAACGCCTTTGTTGTTGATTGACGCTCAAATGGTTACCCCTTGTCCTGCTAGGCCCGGATATATACGGGGTTAAGGGTGTTTTAGATCAATAAAAATATAACTTAATTTTGATAAAATAGTTTTTAATAGACGCTTTGTTGAGCCAATAATTTAATTTCAGACATGCCTATTTTTCATAAATAGTAATATTTTTCGTCATTTGAAGCTGGAAATTGCGTTAGCAATTCCAGCTTTAAATAACGAAAAATACAATTGAAGCAATTCAGCAGGACAAGGGTTATTAACCATCCTTGGCGGTCATAGCTGGAAAAACACAATCCATGATCCGACGTGAAAAATCTAATTAATTTAATCACTTGTGACGAGGAATTGCTAGGTCCACTAATTACGGAGTCTGTAAATCAGACGGAACACTGTGACTGGCAAAAAAATCCCCATGTAGGATGATGAAATTCCCGCCACCTACAAAACAATTGATGTTGGTTTTGAGTTGGGCCAGAGTCGCAGGCGGTGTTCCAACAGTAAACCAGATTGGATCAACGTATCGTGTTTGATGGCAGTGTGTTTAGTGAAAAAAGTTTTTAATTCTGCTTAATACACTATGAGGGGGGATTCATCAAAACAAAGTGCGCTGTCTGATTAATTTTCTACCTCACTCGATCAACCGAGGCTGTGTCCTTTTGCAATTTTTAAAAAGTATTTTAATTAAATATTGTAAAAACTACGCTTGAAAAATGCTTCCACAAAGGGTTTTTAAAAGCTGTTTCAAAGTATGGAATTTTTTTAATGCACCGCTACTCTATGCAAATACAGGTATTTCTGCAAATATGAACCCTTCCGCGCATGACGCATTGATTTAGAATGCATGACAAAATTAATATTATAAATTATATTCATTATTTTCCGTGTGCTTTGATCATAACCTTTTTGCAAATCAGCAGTTGACACTGTCTTGCTTGAACCATTTGAGTGAGTATTCGTTTTTAAGGTTGTCAGTCAGTCAGTCAGTCAGTCAGTCAGTCAGTCGGTCGGTCGGTCGGTCGGTCGGTCGGTCGGTCGGTCGTTCGGTCGGTCGGTCGGTCGGTCGGTCGGTCGGTCGGTCGGTCGGTCGGTCGGTCGGTCGGTCGGTCGGTCGGTCGGTCGGTCGGTCGGTCGGTCGGTCGGTCGGTCGGTCGGTCGGTCGGTCGGTCGGTCGGTCGGTCGGTCGGTCGGTCGGTCGGTCGGTCGGTCGGTCGGTCGGTCGGTCGGTCGGTCGGTCGGTCGGTCGGTCGGTCGGTCGGTCGGTCGGTCGGTCGGTCGGTCGGTCGGTCGGTCGGTCGGTCGGTCGGTCGGTCGGTCGGTCGGTCGGTCGGTCGGTCGGTCGGTCGGTCGGTCGGTCGGTCGGTCGGTCGGTCGGTCGGTCGGTCGGTCGGTCGGTCGGTCGGTCGGTCGGTCGGTCGGTCGGTCGGTCGGTCGGTCGGTCGGTCGGTCGGTCAGTCAGTCAGTCAGTCAGTCAGTCAGTCAGTCAGTCAGTCAGTCAGTCAGTCAGTCAGTCAGTCAGTCAGTCAGTCAGTCAGTCAGTCAGTCAGTCAGTCAGTCAGTCAGTCAGTCAGTTGTCAGTCAGTCAGTCAGTCAGTCAGTCAGTCAGTCAGTCAGTCAGTCAGTTATATGGGCTTGTAACCTGGAAGTAGCGAGTTCTAATTCTGGTCGCGGTAGATGTTTTATCGAGGGTGTGCATATTCCATTGTATAGAGGGCCCCAAATTGTCAAATGCCCTGGATTGTATAGTACTAAGGTAGCCGTTTACTCTCGGTCTTCCTTCTATCGCGATATTGCCAGAAATGGACGTAATACAAATAAAATACTAGTTTTATACCAAATAAAAATTAAGGGCTGGGGTTAAATATTATTTCAAACTTTGTATGTGACAACTCGTGGTGCGTAAACAGCTTATGAAAGCCAATGTACACGGAAATAATTTATCTAATTTGTACTATGATTATTATGTATTCTGCCTGCATGCGTGATGCGCATATGGTTCTCGCCCCCTAGCATTCACAGTATCGTAAGTGCCACTCGTATGAATGGCACTTACGACATTCCGGGTGCAGGGGTCGCTATATCTACATAAATAATGTGGAATTATTTAAAAGCATGCTGCAGGTATAATCGTTATTATTAAGGTCTGGTACATGCATTGCACCTGAGTGGAGGAATGCCAGTCATTTATTTATTGGTACTGATGAGGGACAAAGGTCCATCTCAACCTTACCCAACGCCGCCTCGTGGCTGGGCCAACGTCCGCGAGAGGGCCCCACCATTCAGCCACCAATGGGCCAACGAGTTGATGACATACCCCGCCATTGCCAGCAACACCCCACCATAAACGAGACATTCACCCAATGCTGTTTCAATGTTGTCCCACCGTCTTCGACGCTGGCCCAACATTGAAACAGTATTGGGTGAAGGCCCCGTGTTTGCTGGGACCATACCTAAATAAACCGATGCACCGCGAAAATGAGAAACGGCTTGTAGAAGAAATAATAGCCCGTCTATTATTCATCTGCACTTCATGGAGTTTGAGCATGAGGTATTTTTGCTGGGAGCATGTGTGTGTCGCAATTCTGCTATGCAAAGGCAAACAATACCGTTATATTAGAGCACCCCCCCCCCCCCCCAGCCTGTGTGGTGGGGGAATCCATCAATTCTATTTATCAAATTTTGTCTGCACCAGTACTTCACCAGAACGACAGTGTAAAGCAGGACACCTTTCGGTTACGATCATGCACATACTTGAGCCGCCACACCAACACAATAAACGGGATCCTCTCACATCTCACTGAAATAACAGCTCGGTATAATCTGAAATTGTTGTTGTCCATCGTGACACTGATGTCATCGTCACGCGAAAATTGGTCAGTGTTCTGTTATGCGTTGAAATGGCCTCTCAGCGTTCCTGTTTGAACCCATCCTGACTAGCAAGGGAGATGTGACGGACACATATTACCTGCTAGTCAGGATGCGTGCACTCTGGCAGCAAAACCCGTCCTCCTGTGACAATAGTGTCTGATCGCATTGAGAACAGAAATAAAACGATGTACTGATTTCAGAAAGAGTAATGAAGTGCAAGGAACATGCTTGTGATCCAGGTCAGACGTGATTGTGATCCAGGCTAGACGTGATTGTGATCCAGGCTAGACGTGATTGTGATCAGGTTAGACGTAATTGTGATCCAGGTCAGACGTGATTGTGATCCATGTTAGACGTGGTCGTGATCCAGGTTAGATGTGATTGTAATCCAGGTCAGACGTAATGGTGATCCAGGTTAGACGTGATTGTGATCCAGGTTAGACGTGATTGTGATCCATGTTAGACGTGATTGTGATCCAGACTAGACGTGATTTTGATCCAGGTCAGACGTGATTGTGATCCATGTTAGACGTGATTGTGATCCAGGTTAGACGTGATTGTAATCCAGGCTAGACGTAATGGTGATCCAGTTTAGACGTGATTGTGATCCAGGTTAGACGTGATTATGATCAGGTTAGACGTGATTGTGATCCAGACTAGACGTGATTGTGATCAGGTTAGACGTGACTGTGATCCAGGTTAGACGTGATTGTGATCCAGGCTAGACGTGATTGTGATCCAGGTTAGACGTGATCGTGATCCAGGTTAGACGTGTTTGTGATCCAGGTTAGACGTGAGATTGTGATCCAGGTAGACGTGACTGTGATCAGGTTAGACGTAATTGTGATCTAGGTTAGACGTGTTTGTGATCCAGGTTAGACATGATTGTGATCCAGGTTGGATGTGTTTGTGATCCAGGTTAGAAGTGATTGTGATCAAGGTTAGACGTGATTGTGCTCCTGTGCTCCAGACTGGACGTGATTGTAATCCAGGTTAGAAGTGATTGTGATGCAGGTTAGACGTGATTGTGATCCAGATTAGAAGTGATTGTGATCCAGGTTAGATGTGATTGTGATCCAGGTCAGTCTTGATTGTGATCTAGGTTAGACATGATTGTGATTCATGTTAGACGTGATTGTGATCCAGGTTAGACGTGATTGTGATCCAGGTCAGCCGTGATTGTGATCCAGATTAGACGTGTTTGTGATTCAGGTTAGACTGATGACAATCAACGAGCAAACAGCTGTAACTGCTTACTTGAAAAGCAAGAAGTTGTTGCTGTCAGCCCTTCCACTAAAATTAAGTTATGCGCTGCTAGATCCTAGATCAGATGAAAAGAGAAGGGGACTTTGGCAGAACGCCCGACTGCCTCGACAGTCAGGCATGCGTCCCAGGTTCCAATCCCGCTGATCCTGCGGGGGATTATCAGAGAAATATCCTCGTTTCTCCCTTTTTAACGTGACTGGGCGATCCCGTTAATGGTGGCCTCGTCGAGTTAAGGTTGAAACCAGTGTAGCGACGACAATTTCGCGCGGGGTGGCAACGCGCTGTCGCTACATCACTGACATCAGATGAGACAAAATCAGCAAGAAAGCAGTTATAGTGCATGTTGTCCTCGCAGAAAAGTATATAAACATTAAATTAGCACACAAATGTCTGAGACATTCACATCTTATTCAGTTGATGCCGCATGTTATTTCATGAGTCATATCGACTCTTTTATCCCTTGTACTGCTGAATTGTTTCAATTGTATTTTTCGTCATTTGAAGCTGGAATTGCTAACGCAATTTCCAGCTTCAAATGACGAAAAATACAGATATTTTTCGAAAATATACATCGTCTAAATTGAGGTATTTTACTAACTGAGCATCTACCACAAACTGCCTTAGAAATCCCTCTCTCACCGATCCATAGCTGAAGCACAGATTGTTAGCTGAGTGAGGGCATGCCTGAGGAAAATGTCATGAGTAGGCTAATACCATGATTAACCCTTGTCCTGCTATGCCCGGATATATACGGGGTTAAGGATGTTTTGGATCAATAAAAATATCACTTAATTTTGATAAAACAGTTTTTAGTAGATGCTTAGTTGATCCAATAATTTAATTTGAGACATGTATTTTTTTCATAAATAGTAATATTTTTCGTCATTTGAAGGTGGAAATTGCGTTAGCAATTTCAGCTTCGAATGACGAAAAATACAATTGAAGCAATTCAGCAGGACAAGGGATAATAGGCCTGTGGGAGGGCGATTAATCTTTGCGAAACGTCATTAATTTGATTTCCCCTAAGACTATCACTAAGTGTATTAACACCCCTGTATGATTGAGCCGTTTCGTATAAGCCTATACCTGAAAACCGGGAATTAAACCACATCAAGTGAAAAGATAATCTAATATTAAGAACGACATCTTAGCTGTGAAACACTTATTTATGATAAGTGCGGAGACTTGGGGTAAATTGTTGTTATGCTGAAAGTATGGCATAGCCCATCTTCCCTACAGGAATGTTAAACCTGCGACCGCTAGATTAAGATTAGGAAGATGGACATAGCTCCGATTCGTAGATTCCTATCGCCATAGTGCTAGTATGAGGGAAAACTACGTATAAAAAAGCCACACTAACTAATGTCAACATACAAGACGAGGGTGTACAATGTCAACGCCATGTGTACACAAAGTGATTGCAAATAATGTATGCGAATCCAAACATAATATTCAGAGAAACCTCATATTACAATTTATTACTATTGTTCTAATTGAAACAATGTTCTAATGAAACAATGTTTTTCAAATTAAGAAATTTCAAAGAAATATAAGTAATAGTTTAGAGCTGTCGCTTGGGGAGTTCAGGTGCCCGAGTCACGCTCGCTGCAGTAAAATTCCAATATAATTATTATTTGTGTGTGATCCCCCACATTGAACATGTTGAAAACCCCAAGCGATCACGGTTATGACCTCATCGCTGTAAAACCCCACAGATCACCAAAAGAAAAGTTATCAATAATGTATGTGACAAAGAGTTGACTCTTTAAATTGATTGGTAGCGCTCAGGCATTATGATGGATGTCAGGGTCGATGGTTAGATCTCTGGGCTGGGCAGTTTTAACATTGTTACAACAACAAAGATAGGTCGGTTTTCCAATGATACGTACGAGTCTTTGAAAATTATTCATGAAAAAGCTGTCGTGCAGATGGGGTGCTTTTCTAAGCTACCGCATAGTTGATTTCATTCGGATAAAGCTGAAAATGGCGTCAGCTTCAATTGGGTGGAAAATGACAGGCATTTAAGAGTAATGCTGTGCAAAGGCAAAAAGCAATAACTATTTACGTTTCAAGTATCAGTAATCTGTTGCAGCCTTGCGCTTGGAGCAAAGTGCGTTTGGCAACAGGACACGTTGGACTAATGAGGCATAATGCATTGAACTAATGCCAGGTTAGTGTTGGGCCAGCGTTTGTGACGCTGGTCAAACACTAACCTGGCATTAGTTTAACGTTTGGCGTATTCCGGGCGGGTGGATCTTACTTACTCTGTGGTCTGGCAGGCGGACTGGGAAACCAGGACGCTCTCCACAAGACGGCATCCCAGCTCCACGCATCGCCGCCTGGCCCGGTTTAGCCTCTCACGCAGCTCGCGGGAATCCCGCTTGCCGGCCGCGGCGCCGCCGACGTCCAGTGCCAGGTGCCGGAGCAGCGCGAGCTCCCGGTTCAACTCCGAGAGGCTGTCGGCGTCCCCCATGATCCGTGTGTATCCCTGTGTATTCCAGCGGAGTCCGTCAGTCACAGCGGCGCAGGTAATCCAGTGAGATGTGGCTTCGGCCGCTGTTCAGGAGTGGCTTCTCACGGCAGCGCGCGTGATCCATTGGAGCCTATGTCTTTTATCTCCAGTGAGGCGTCTGTCCGGGCAGCAGTGCCGCCGGCGGAGCAGGCAGGGATTACTGGACGCTGGGATCCCCGCACGGGACTCTTATATCACACCAGCCGTGCCGCGCGTCATATTCCCGTCTCCGCCGCCGCGGCCTATATGTTACGTGTGCACGGGAACAGCCCGTGTGAAAAAGCAATATCCGCACGGAATTGGATCTCTTTGGAGGTGCAGAAGAATCAGGCGTGCTGGTGTAGCTGTCCCGGCTGAAACCTGCAACAGATGCGGATTTATGTAATGCAGAATTAATGGCGGGATCATCCCGTCGTAACACGTCTTTAACCCTTTGCCCACTAAGTTATCTTATTTAAATTCCCACCCACTGGAATTTGTGTCTCGCTACCGCGACCGCGACCCAAAATTTCAAATGGGTAACAATTACCAGATTACTCATATTTGTTTAATTTGAGACCACAAATTTGCAAATCTTGATGTTTAAACACTCATTTCATTCCCAATAACCGTGATTTGATCCGCTAGTAAGACGGATTAACACTTACAGCGCGGGGACTGACTTTAGTCGTCAGAATCTGACGTCTGTAGACGTCAGATTCTGACGACTAAAGTTGATCCCCGCACTGTAAGAGTAAAAATATTTATAATGGCCGTAGACCCATAACATAGGTATTCAAATGAATCAGAAAGAGCTGACGAAGGTATTTATGATGATTTCAAATTAAAAAAACCTTTAGTTGCGATGTTTTCTTACAAATTAATTCAGCGCTTTAAGGGTTAAAAACGATTATTGTAGTGCTTAGGGCTTAGAGGGTTAGTGGAGCAGCCATATTTACCCGTCAAGTGCCAGGATATACAATAAAACGTGGCATCAAAAAAATGTTCAGGGTCTTAGCAGTAGGCCTAATACGTTTCCCTATGATTACAAAAATAAACAATTGTAAACGTTGATGAAAGTGTTAGCAATAAGTAACTTCTCTGAAATTAAAATTTCAAAAATTGTAATCTTTCGTGACATGAGACCAAATTGGCTTAAAAATTTTTTTTTTAGGTGCAACCTATACATTTCTTCCATGAAACCAAAGTTTAAACATTGGAAACTTTGCTGGCATGAGAAAATATTGGCTTATTTTTTTAAATCAATTATTATGTTCCCTGTATGAAATAAAAGTTTAGAGCAATAATTCTGTTTCCTGAATGAATTAAAATTTCAAAGCAAAAATTCTGTTTCCTGTATGGGCGATAATTATGTTCCTTCTAGTAATTAAAATTCAAACCGTTGTAAACTCTGTTGACATAAGACAAAATTTGATGTAAAAGAGGATTTTATTAATTTTAGCAAAACTCACAAATCGAGATACGTAGGAGAAGGGTTGGTCTCTGACGTTGGGTGTATGAGGATGACGTCATGATCCAGTGTTTACGGGATCACCGCGGGGTGGGGGGGGGGGCGATCCCTACATGATTTCTGACATCTGTATGGACCTCTGGCTTCTATACGAGCACATGGAGAATAAAGTGGCGTCCCATACCGGATTATAACTGGCCACAGGGATTCACCGGGCACCGGGTCACAGTGACCTACGACCATCTACCATCTTCTCCGCAGGGATCGTAGTAAGTACGTGGCCTTGAACGAATGCTATTTTAACGTTTGACCACCGTCTACGACGCTGGTCCAACGTTAATCCAGCATTAGTTTATGTATCGCGACTGTCGACTGTATAAAATAATACATTATATGATCACATAAAATTTAGTTGACGGGAACAGATCGGGACGACCTCTACAAGGCCGTCAACCATAATAGAAATGCATTAAAATAATATATGGTCGATTTATATGATCGATTCAGACCATTTACTTATTATTAAACTACACAGCCCCTCTTTAATACACATACTAAAGCGCCTCACCTGCATCTAATAAATGGACTACATGCACTTTTTTCGTCAATTTGATTTTTTTTTATATGATTGCCCCTCTCCCGCACTATAGGCCTACTAGTTATAGGATAGACCAAATCACTGGAGTCCATGAAGTAGACACACCGTACACCAACCCTGACAGTATCATTGTTTTACGGTGATAGGATCCTCCATTGTATAGGCCTGTAGTATATTCTTAAAAGCAAATGATACTGCCAGTGTTATTGCGGGTTTCTATGGATGAGACGTGACAATGCTGTGAGCAGTAGTGATAACCTACTGTGACTGCCGAGCCTACAGGGATCAACGTGGTCGTGTTTGCCGGAGGACCGTGACAGTGCCTGTAGTCAGACAGTGAGACTTCGTAACAGCTCAGCAGACGCAAGGCGTTGAATCAATGTTGGTTTAACGTTAGTCCACCGTCTACGACGCTGAACCAACGTTAAACCAACATTGATTCAACATCTTGTGTCTGCTGGGAGTAGCCGGTCACTTATCTATGCACTCTTTGGTCGTGGTAACTTTTTGAAAAGTAAGCAGTCACTGTTGCCCTTTGCAATTTGCACCTCCCAATTGGACAACTGATGTTTTGGCTCAATGCCGATGATCCATCAACACCCGTTAGCAGGAGATCAGCCCTGTACATGATTTTCACAACATGCATTTTTTCTAAAATTGCACAAAAATGCGAGTGCAGATCTCAAATAACGTAATATATCAGATGCAGAAACATGCGTTATTCATTGGCAAGTTTCATCTCGTCAGCATTGCCAGCTTTCAATGCGTAAAATTAGTCAAGCAGTAATGATAATGACAGTAAGATAATTCTGCCGTTTCCTCACAGAATAACTTCTTCACGCAGCTGTGACGACGTAGTGACGACGTTATATTGGATACAATCTGGCACGTAAGCCTATGCACACATGGTTGATTATTCAATTAATTATTCACTATTTTGCACATTGTGGCATGGTCTCGTGTTTTCTGGCAACCCACGCTGCAGAAGGTGCGCCATTTGCCAGGTCCGTCAGCTTGGCACGAGTAGGCTACTCATCGTGCTCATGGCGCCGAACAACATCACGGTATTTGCCCATCTACTCCAGGGCAGAGTGGCCGCTGAGAGCGTTCTGTCGCTCAGCTTGTCATCTCTGGAAAAGAGCAGTTTTTAAATGCACGCTGCCTCCACCTCAACCGCCGCGTCAGTGCGCAGGTAACAGGGGAGGATAAAGAGTTTAGGTTTCATTGTCTTCTGTATTGAACCTTTTCCTGCTAACCCAGCAAACACAAAACATTTGTATAACATTTGTACAATGTTGGTCCAACGTCGGAGACGTTGGGCCGACGTTGTACAAATGTTATACACATGCTTTGTGTTTGCTGGGAAATCGTCTGTCACTACTTTTCACTCATTTGCAGCTGAAGCTTAAAAAATCGAAAATATCTCCAAACAAATTGACAAAATTAAATCTGAGCATTTACTACAAAGTATTTGATCAGTGACATTTACTTTACTTGAATTCTCAAATTATTTTATTCAAACGCCGCCCATTATTGAATCTGGGACAACATTGAAACAGCATCGGATCAATGTTTCATGTCTGCTATGCTTGTACACGAATTGAATTTGATTTCCATAGGCCTACCCTCGACAGTGAATCACATGAATCGAAGATATCTCTTTCATTTTCGATATGTTCGTACATTCTTCAGCTTGACATCTTTATTTTTTTTATGTCAAGAAGTTTTACATTATTTTAAATTAAGTCACTTAATCTAAGATGCTGGGCAAAACTGTTGATAAAAAATATTCTTCATAATTATGCTGCGAAAAAAGGCGATTCGTAATGTTGAGACAATCACTTGCTATTCTAGTTACGGTAGTCCTACCTACTCATTGTGATGTGACTCCGTGGGATGTCATGTACATTTAGAAATTTAGTTTGGTGTGATGTAGTATATCCCACAGATCATGATTTCTTTCTTTTTTTGCAAAATATTTAAATAAATCACCATTTTTAAGAATCCAGAGAAAACCCAAACAAACTATTTTTGTTGGCCCAGGTGTAAGACTGTGAGGTTCAAATTGTTGTATAATGCACACAGTTTTGTTTACATGTCAAAATTATCTTTTGCAGTGCTGTTTTTATTTTTATACAAATTCAGTAGGCTATGTCACTTAACATACATTTTTTTTTCAAATTGGCATGTCTTCATATGTAGTCCCTTTAAATGTCCTGTTTTGGGTATGTATTGGTACACACAGGTGAATATGTGATAATCAGTTTAGTGTCGCACACTTGGATGTGACACTAGTGAATAGCTCACCCGTAGTCAGTCCCACAGACAACCCGGAAGTTAAATAGGTACAGGTGGGTGCGCCACATTCAAACAACCCGGATGGTGAATGAACTTGATACGAGTGCATGCGCTACCAGCAGGACTAACCGGATCTAGTTAGACAAGAGCCTGGTTTGAAATAAGCATACCAGCAGCTCTGCCCTGCCAAGGCAAACAGAAGTAACTTCTAAGTTTTCAAGGAAGCCGTTACTGTTGCTTGGCGTTACAGAGCAGTACTTCTGACTGCCAGCGGGATTAGGGACTCTATTGAACATGAGTCGGTGACATTTAGAGAGCTGGGACTGCGTGTTACCCACTACACAGGGACTCGAGTATGACTACGTAAACAGGGACATACAGCCAGGTCCAAAGTGCCATGGTAATCCCTCCGAAAATATGCCATGCAATGGTGAACAGCAGTGACCGCGTACTGTTCAAGTTACAGTTACCGTAATTTGCCGTGTGACGTATACCTAGCAGGGATCTGTGTGGTTTTCACCATTGTGAAGATGCTCCTGCTAATTGTCAATTTACTTCCTGTCGACAACCTTTAGTCTAGCTGACTGGCAAGCGCTAGGTTTATTCATTGAAGCAGATCTGAGCACCAGCTGTGTGGCCACACAAATACAGTAACTACTCGTGTTTCAAGTTAGCAGGTACTGCTATTTGACTTTGTGCGGTGGTTTACCAGTAACCGGAACTAGCAGGATTGATTTTACGATGGATGGACGTATGTTGTGCTGTATAAAGGGAGATTGCATTCTGCATTTTCACACCATACTATCGGTGTGGAAGATTGTCTACCATAAAAATAGCGTCGTTATTTTGCTATTATTTAAAGGGTCTCATATCTCACTTCCCTAGCAAGCACAAAACATTTGTATATCATTTGTACAACGTCGGCCCAACGTCCTCGACGTTGGTCCAACATTATACAAATGTTATACCAATGTTTTGTGTTAACTGGGTCGGCGGCAAATATATGTCTTTATTATATAATATATATATATATATATATATATATATATATATATATATATATATATATATATATATTACGGTATAAACGATTATGGCGTCCAGTTCCACGTGGTGGAATTATAACCTTACTAATACTTCATGCTAAAAGGCACACTTACACTTTGTAGTCTTCGAATAATTTGAGGATGATGCTCTATGTTACTCTAATCCACAACTATATATGTTTGATATCGCTTAATTAACAGTACCGAAGATATTTTAAATTCTGAATGAAGTTTATGAAGTGGAGTGTGTCTTCGATCAGCATGATTTAAAAATACTTGTCTTCCGAGTTGATAAATCTGAATAGTTTTCACCCACTTGATGTTGTAGGTCATGTGAGTTTGCTATTATTTAAGTTTTGTGGTTGACATTCATTGCCTTCGATTTGAATCAATTTCACTTCAAAATACCACAAGTCGATGTGGATTTTAATGTTTAAATTCTGCAACTCAAGGCCATTCACATAAATATAGAAAATTGAAATAAAAAACACACGATTGTACCTTGTACTAGAATATGATATCACATAATCAGTACTGCCGACAAAGGCAAACAGCACGAACTACTTTCTCTTTAAGTAAGCAGTTACTGTTGCTTGCAGCTGCCGAAAACTCACCTGGAGAATTATAATCTAAAGGTAAACCCGTACGTGACGATAATAGTGATTGCTGAATCCGAGCCGTGGGTCTGGTGGTGTGCCGGCACTGCACGTGTCCTTGTCATGGAGGAGTTGTTTGCAGGTTGGCTCTTCTGCCATCAGATTCCTGCTGGGCTCTTCTGCCATCAGATTCCTGCTGTGGCTGGCGACCTCTCCGCCGTCAGGTGGTCATTAGCTGGCGGCTGTAGTGATGGAGACTGTCACACCACAGGGCTGGTTCCCTCTGATGGCCTGACGCCAGCCTCCCCCGCTTCTCGCTCAGGTTGTGGAGACTGCTGCTCCCAGTGGCCGGGGAAAGCCGTGTTAACGACAGCACAGTCATCCCACATGGGGATGCTGGAGCCGCAGTCTACCATATACACATTGCTGCTGTCTAAGCCGTCAGCATGATCAGGACGCTACACTGCCCTGCAAAGGCAAACAGCAATAACTGCTCACTTAAAAAGTGAGCAGTTACTGCTGTTTGACTTCGCTTGGCTTTGCAAACAGCAGTAAATGCTTACTTTTCAAGTAAGCAGTTTCTGCTGTTTGTATTTGCAGACAATCACCAGGCTACAGTGACCATGTGCGTGTCAAAACACCAGTGTGGACTGTTTGTCAAAGATTATCTTACGCGGCTCATGTTTCAACCTTAAAGCTCAAAGACTATTGCAAAGTCAAAAGACAGTAGTTGCTTGAAGTGACTGCCTCTTGGCTTTATAGAACAGTGATGTTCAACCACATCTGCGATCTTTTTGTCCATTCACTAAAGGTTAACCATTGCGAATACGACAGCAGGAAATTATGGGTCGCTTTTATCATGTTTATAGGGCCTAGATGTGAAACTACTTAAAATAAAAAAAGCTACTCTAAGATAAAAATGTTGACCTCCCGCGCAAATCTAATAAAACAATATTTAATTTGTGCTCTAAATGACATTATATTTGATTAGAAATATAACTCTAAAATATAATTCAAAATATCATTTCATTAGTTATTTTTTGTTTTTTAAATAATTCAAATGACTTAAACGTGACGTGTTGAGTAGTCTACGCATGCTGGTCACCAGCATAATTGCGACCCGTTATATAATGTCGCTGATCCTTAGCAGTCACATTGTCGTATGTGTCACTCATTTGAGTGCCACATACGACACTCTGGTTGTGATATTATTATGATTTCATAGCTGAAAAATGCTAATTATTTTATACAAGAAAATATGTGTTAATATGACTTGTGTTATTGATGGTCCGTTCGGGATTGTATTTTTGATAGGCTACTGTTAAGCGATATCAATAACACGATAATTGTGGACTAACTTAGAGCAACATCAGCAAATTATGCATAGATTTTAATGATCAATATTATCAGAAATGCATAATACAGCATTTCTGATATTATGTATATAACGGGTCACTATTGATTATGCTGGTGACCAGCATACGTAGACTGCCTAACACACCATGTTGACTTGGAAGTCATTTTTAATAAAATTTGGCAAAAAAAAATATATATGCAACCCTTATGCACATAATATTAAAAACAGCAATCTAAAAGCAGACATTATTGGTAGTTGATAATTTTTTTTATTTATGAAAAAAATGGATTTAAAAAATTTATCGTCTCACCTATTAGGCAGTTGTGAAACACGTGGTCAAACATTATTGTTATCCCAAAAGGCCAGTAGACCTACCAGTAGCACGAGAAAATGCTACGATCGATATATGACGTGTTTATAATTTATAATTTCCATAAATCAATGTGTGTGTGTGTGTCTGTATATCCTTCCTGATATACGATGCAATTTAGAGCCTTTGCAGCTTCTGCTTTTCTGAAGAGACCCGAGCTCGGAGGCGGCGGCTTTGCATACTACCCCAGCCAAACAATGCTTCACTCACTAAAGTCGGCCGATTTCTTTATCTGCCACACCATGCAAGAGATAGATGAAACTATCAATTATATATTTCAACAGTATTTGGAATAAATTTTGCGACTGACAGTGAAATAATAATTATGGCCACGGTTTTGTTTAATGTAATAAAACGATGTTTTACAAACTAGATAAATAATTATAATCTTTTAAATAAAAATTGTCATACAAAATCTCTGGATCTGGTGATAGTTTCATGCAAATCCGTTCATTACTTTTTAAGTAATCAGGGGGAAAGGCAGATTCACCAACAAGTCAAAAACATAATAATGAATAATGAATACTGAATAATGACCTCTATAAGCCATTTGCTAATTCATTAATAACTGATAGCCTTATTGTCTAAAAGGGTTAAACATTTTTTGATGATTCATCGCGACATGCCCACGGCCATCTTGACACAGAAAAAATCGGCCAACACCGCACCTACTTCTTATCGTGTACGTAAGACGATTGTACGTCCACAGGTGGGTATTCTTGTGGCGTTCGTAGAGTTCCTAGACATGTCCAAGACCTGGCTACGAACTCAATAACGGGATACGAATTATTTTTTTCTTACGACATCCCTCGTACCAGCGCCTCCAGGTGTGGGTAAGATGGTCGTCAGGCGACAATAAGGTGATAATAACACACATAGGCTACAAATTAGCCCTTTAACCCTTTAACCGCCGGTGCCGAATATATTGGGTTTTTCACTCAATGATTACCACATTCAGTACCGCCTCTTAACATGTTTAAGCATGTTAAATCCATAATGTGACATTAATCAGCACGATTTGAAAAGAGTTGACCTCCATTTTGTCAAATCTTAATAATTTTCACTCACTTGAAGTTGTGGATCGCGTCAGCGAGACACAACTTCAAGTGGGTGAAAATTCCATTTGAATAATTTGGCGGTTAAAGGGTTAACCCTTTAGCCGCCGGTGCCGCATATATTCGGGTTTTCATTTTTTATTAGCAAATTAAGTACCACATTTGAAAAATGTTAAAGATAAAATGTGACATCAACCAGCAAGATTTGAAAAGAGTTGACCTCCATTTTGTCAAATCTGAATAATTTTCAAGTGCGTGAAAATTCAAATTGGATAATTTGGCGGTTAAAGGATTAAACGGTAACTCAATTAATCAATTAATCAATTTCGTAAGAAGGATTTAAGACACTATGTGACGCCGTACGAACGCTAAAAAAATAGAAAATGAAGATTCATACGAGTCTATTGATCGTACAAACCTTTTCGACCGAGGCTGATTAATATCAATCAAGTGGTTACACCTTGGGCCAGCAATAAATCAGCATTGTGTGCGTCGTAATCCAAACCAATCTGTACTATGGAAAGTACCAAGTGAACACAGTATAATAGGCCTAGTAAATAGGGAGATGTTGTTCTAATAACACTTTATGCATATCAGGTAAAAATATATAACAATTTATGATCGGCTATATCCATTTCATATCACAGAAGAGATAAATCACCTTACATTTGTATTTTCTTGATAAACGGACAGAGTAAGAAGGAGCCCAGTAAACACAAAACATTTGTATAACATTTATACGATGTTGGACCAACGTCGAAGAGTGGAAAAGCATTTTGGAAGTAGAAAAACATTTTTTTAGCGAAACAAATATATCAAAAAGATCGCATACTCAAATACTAGTGAAAGGCGGTGAGCTGGGGGGGGGGGGGGAAATGCCTGCGTGTCTGTCTGATGGAGAATAAGGCATGCATCCAAATCTGATCGCTCATTTCTAGCTCGCAACATAGTTTTTAAATGTTAATTTTACCCTCTTAGTACAAGTATTTTTTTCGGGTGTATAGCCCACATAGAAATGACTGCATGTTGTGTACCGCATGATATAAATCCTAAAACCTACTGTGTAGTTGCGCTAAAATGTTACTTGACATGTGCTATATAGGATTCACCACATTTAGGATTCATATACGACTTTAATAGGGATCACTAAATGAACAAAGAGGAGTTCCGTGTCGTAGCTATTAAATTACCCATTCCTGATGTGAGCGCATAAAGGAGAAGCATCGATCGCATTTAAACCGCTGAGAGGCATATTCCAATAAGGAAATGGATAGGTTTCCTGCTCTTCCGAATGGCCACATTGCCCGATATCATCGCTGTTAATACTGCAGTGCTAAGGCAACCAACTGTATCTGCTTATTTGAAGAGTAATCAGTTACTGCTGTTTACCTTTGTACGACTGGACAGATCACTATCATTGCGTAAGCATCCATCTCGATCCCATGAATAAATTATCAGGCCAGAACTATTTATATAGAACCAGTATTATTTCCCGTTGTGCAGATTGCGCATTACTAGAAAGTGGGTGGCCCTCGTGAAAGCGGTTATGTTTAATCTTAGCGAGGGTCTCTCAGCCATGCTCTGTCTGTCTGAGGGTCTCTCAGACATTAACGTTCACCTAATGCTGGTATGTAATCACCCAGGAGACACGATACGCTACATGGTCTGTCTGTCTGTCTGTCTGTCTGAGGGTCTCACAGCAATGGTCTGTCTGTCTGAGGGTCTCTCTCAGCCACGGTCTGTCTGTCTAAGGGTCTCTCAGCAATGGTCTGTCTGTCTGAGGGTCTCTCTCAGCCATGGTCTGTCTGTCTGAGGGTCTCTCTTAGCCATGGTCTGTCTGTCTGAGGGTCTCTCAGACATGGTCTGTCTGTCTGTCTGTCTGTCTGAGGGTCTCTCTCAGCCACGGTCTGTCTGTCTAAGGGTCTCTCAGCAATGGTCTGTCTGTCTGAGGGTCTCTCTCAGCCATGGTCTGTCTGTCTGAGGGTCTCTCTTAGCCATGGTCTGTCTGTCTGAGGGTCTCTCAGACATGGTCTGTCTGTCTGAGGGTCTCTCAGCCATGGTCTGTCTGTCTGAGGGTCTCTCTCAGCCACGGTCTGTCTGTCTAAGGGTCTCTCAGCAATGGTCTGTCTGTCTGAGGGTCTCTCTCAGCCATGGTCTGTCTGTCTGAGGGTCTCTCTTAGCCATGGTCTGTCTGTCTGAGGGTCTCTCAGCCATGGTCTGTCTGTCTGAAGGTCTCTCAGACATTAACGTTCACCTAATGCTCATATGTAATCACCCAGGAGACACGATACGCTACATGGTCTGTCTGTCTGAGGGTCTCTCAGCAATGGTCTGTCTGTCTGGGGGTCTCTCAGCCATGGTCTGTCTGTCTGGGGGTCTCTCAGCCATGGTCTGTCTGTTTGAGGGTCTCTCAGCCATGGTCTGTCTGTCTGGGGTTCTCTCAGCCATGGTCTGTCTATTTGAGGGTCTCTCAGCCATGGTCTGTCTGTCTGAGGGCCTATCAGCCATGGTCTGTCTGTCTGAGAGTCTCTCAGCCATGGTCTGTCTGTCTGAGGGTCTCTCAGACATGGTCTGTCTGTCTGAGGGTCTCTCAGCCATGGTCTGTCTGTCTGTCTGTCTGAGGGTCTCTCAGCCATGGTCTGTCCGTCCGAGGGTCTCTCAGCCATGGTCTGTCTGTCTGAGGGTCTCTCAGACATGGTCTGTCTGTCTGAGGGTCTCTCAGCCATGGTCTGTCTGTCTGTCTGTCTGAGGGTCTCTCAGCCATGGTCTGTCCGTTCGAGGGTCTCTCAGCCATGGTCTGTCTGTCTGATGGTCTCTCAGCCATGGTCTGTCTGTCTGAGGGTCTCTCAGACATGGTCTGTCTGTCTGAGGGTCTCTCAGACATGGTCTGTCTGTCTGAGGGTCTCTCAGACATGGTCTGTCTGTCTGAGGGTTTTTCAGACACGGTCTGTCTGTCTGAGTGTCTCTCAGTCATGGTATGTCCGTCTGAGGGTCTCTCAGCCATGGTCTGTCTGTCTGTCTGTCTGTCTGAGGGTATCTCAGTCATGGTCTGTCTGTCTGTCTGAGGGTCTCTCAGCTATGGTCTGTCTGTCTGAGGGTCTCTCAGACATGGTCTGTCTGTCTGAGGGTTTTTTTCAGACATGGTTTGTCTGTCTGAGGGTCTCTCAGTCATGGCATGTCTGTCTGAGGGTCTCTCAGCCATGGTCTGTGTGTCTGAGGGTCTCTCAGCCATGATCTGTCTGTCTGTCTGTCTGAGGTCTCTCAGACATGGTCTGTCTGTCTGAGGGTCTCTCAGCTATGGTCCGTCTGTCTGAGGGTCTCTCAGCCATGGTCTGTCTGTCTGAGGGTCTCTCACCCATGGTCTGTCTGTTTGAGGGTCTCTTAGTCATGGTCTGTCTGTCTGTATGTCTGTCTGTCTGTCTGTCTGTTTGTCTGTCTGTCTGTCTGTCTGTCTGTCTGTCTGTCTGTCTGTCTGTCTGTCTGTCTGTCTGTCTGTCTGTCTGTCTGTCTGTCTGTCTGTCTGTCTGTCTGTCTGTCTGTCTGTCTGTCTGTCTGTCTGTCTGTCTGTCTGTCTGTCTGTCTGTCTGTCTGTCTGTCTGTCTGTCTGTCTGTCTGTCTGTCTGTCTGTCTGTCTGTCTGTCTGTCTGTCTGTCTGTCTGTCTGTCTGTCTGTCTGTCTGTCTGTCTGTCTGTCTGTCTGTCTGCCTGCCTGTCTGTCTGTCTGGCTGTCTGTCTGTCTGTCTGTCTGTCTGTCTGTCTGTCTGTCTGTCTGTCTGTCTGTCTGTCTGTCTGTCTGTCTGTCTGTCTGTCTGTCTGTCTGTCTGTCTGCGATCACTGTAGTTCGCCTCCACTCGACCTAAAAGGTGTTCCAAGAGTTGTGGATAACTTGTGGCTCTAATGACTCGATGATCACATATATTTCTCTAACAGTTCTTAATTAATTTTAAATCCCTTAAAACACATTTAAAATTATCAACTTCAAACCGATAACAGCCTTCTTTTTATACCAGAGTCTGTCCAGTTCTGTGTTTTATACTAATTTGCCATTCTTTGATACCATCGTACGTATAGATTGCAATGCTGTTGTAAGGGATCGTAATAGATCTTAGTGCATCGCAATAGATTGTAACTCCTTTACGAGTTATGGAATTAGAGATCTTAAGAAATCGTGGATTATCGTAATAAGATATTAGCCTACCCATTTGTTTTACCATGATCGTGTAAGAAATTTGCGATGCCTGACGATGCTTTAAGATTCATTAAAATTGATTTGGGATTGAGCTAACATTGATTTGCGATAGACCTTTTTCGTACGATTGAAAATACATTTTGAACATTTCAAAACTTTCTTTGCCCTCCCCGATTATCGTGGGATCTGTTAATATCTGTTAATATTTGTTATGATCTATTAAGATCATTCCCGATCACCCACCATTAGTCCGCGAATCTCCGCGATGTGGGATCGCAAGAGATCGCAATTTGATAATCTCACCTTAAGCGATCGACCTATTAACGTTAATCTGCGAATGTTGCATTGTCGAGCGTTGTCTGTCTGGCTCGAATTGAGGCCGGAAGCAGTCTCTGATACTGATTGGAACAGGCCGACATAATTCTCTACATAATCACGCTTTCAAAATCTGACGTATTACCGCATGATAAATATGGCCATTTCCCTTACAATCATGTTATGCTCTTCCAGCTCTGATTTCAAAGATCTTTAGTCAACTGATTGTCTCTTTGAGTTAGGGTTAGTTTTAATTCCAGTCTAACATTGCTTATGTGTTACGTTTCTGTTTCGTGATTGAAATGATGTGATACAAATACGTACATCGACATATTTTACGCGCCTATCCATGTATCTATAACTTATGTACGTTTTATCTGCGAGTGTATTGTTTTGACA
This sequence comes from Flabesymbios commensalis, assembly GCA_964017125.1. Lineage (NCBI taxonomy): Eukaryota > Metazoa > Annelida > Polychaeta > Terebellida > Flabelligeridae > Flabesymbios > Flabesymbios commensalis. The sequence continues at coordinate 24,858,859 of OZ024908.1, read as the reverse complement.
ATTGATACATTCATATTTTTATGGGACTATAACTGAACGTTTTTCTATATTTTTATGTTGATATGGTGGCATCTTACTCATATTATATACGCGTTAAAACTTTTCATAGCTTGTCTTTTCTATGAAAAGCGTTTGTCTAATTATGTATTATTAACCTGTGGAAATGTCAAGATGTCCTAATGTTAGTCAAGTTTCTACGCTTTTCCAGATTGATTTTTTCACACTTACAATTTTTTTTCTCTGGTTGCTGGTTGCTCCAATATCATAGCAATGCCGCTTTTAACATTAATTTGATTTAAGTGTCATCTGCTATCCACATAATAACATGGGCTTTTAAAAAGTTTCTCATGGCAGTGTCAATTAAATTGATTTTAAGTGTGATTATGATTACATTATGGATATATATGCCATTTACAATATCATTTTTTAGAAATGTATATTGTATAATGAACGTATAGCAGGGCAAGTGTTTTAAAAATAACATTTTTGCTAATATATATACACACTGTATAAATATATTTTAATAATTAAAATAAATAAATAGATTTCTGAGTGAAATCATAGATTACTAGCAAATTCTGATACAATGGAAATAATTCAACGGACAGAAGAAATAGGGAGTTTTATAATTTTGTGAAATACAGGAAAAACACAAGGAATTGTATCTGGTGAGAGCAACTGTTGATGTTGCAAAAAATGTCGTGACTGAGTAGTTCCAATGGTGACTCTCGGGTAGTCGAAGCTCAAGCCACCTGGTCAGCTTAAATATAGTCTATAAACAATCTAGGCCTTCTGAGGAAGCGCCGGAAAAAATCGATCAATTGAATTGGAGCGTAGACAATTTGGCATTCCACGGAAAATAGTGTGTTTAGCGTGCGATGACCTTGCTAACAACAGCCCAGCTCAGCTAAAACATCCCAGCAAACATCAGAGACGTCGACTCATCATTCCGCCAACGTCGGGTCCGAGTTTTCGTGACGAGGACAAGTTCAATATCCGTGACTGTCAGTGATGTGGTAATGGCGGACTGCAAGTGATCACTCTGACACCGAATAGCCTTTAAGGTAGATGTTCTCCATGACTGAGAATAGCACAGCCCATTATGGATTCGCTCGGGTGCGGATGTTTGCATTGATTTTTACGGGGAGGGGGTATTTCGGGACTTGACACCCTTGCGGGCGCACGTCTCTAAGGCATCTTTCCCAGAAATCACGAAGCATGGATCCAATATTGATTCAACGCTGGACATACGTCCGTGACGCTGGCCCAACATTGCTCTAACATTGGGTCCATGTTTGCTGTGATGGACTTGTGCGCCCAATCACACCCCTGTGTGGACACGTTCACCCTTTAAAGTATAGTTCTCAATCTCACACGCCCAGCAAACACGAGACATTTAGCCATTGCTGGTTCAATGTTGGGCCAGCGTCGTAGACGGTGGACCAGCATTGAACCAACAATGGCTCGATGACTCCTGTTTGCTAGGGGCTTTATGAATGTGCAAAATATATAAAAAATACTTTAACCCCCCCCCCCCATTTGGCAAATTTACCACACTGTTCGCCCAATTGAGGTTGTGGATCGCGTCAGCGGGACACAACGTCAACTGGGCGAAAATTTTAATTAGATAACTTTTCTCTTAAAATGTTAAATAACATTTCCACAAACACGAGGTATGTGATATAAGCTATTTTACTGGAGTCATCTGATAAGGCTTTGATAAATCTACATCGCATGGACCGCGAGATACTCGAAACGAGTGAAAACAATGTGTAATCGACTTCAACGCGTTAAGCTAGACATAGGGGAACTTGCCCAAAACCACATAGAAAATAAGTGATGTCATTTATAGCCATATTGTTAGCTTGTAAAAAAGCCACATCGAAAAAAATATGTCCATATAGTATGTGTTTTCAACATGAGGCGTAGGCTACAAGTAATGGTAAAGATCAGCTTTTTTTTATTAGATCTCGTACGTTATAATAACTTTCGTGGATTGAGAGAGATAGACCATTAATGGAAAAACTGGCCTAACTGAGATTTTCAAATCAGCATAAGCTCTCATTCCCATGCTGCTATTTACAAATACTACTTTGGCTTGGTGTTTGTGAAACTAATTCTCTAAACTGATTAACATCATATCTATAATTTTGTTAATGCTCATTGCCGAGATATGCTATAATAGGTTAGGTGCAATACACACTATAGCAGCTAAATCAACACACCACTACATAATCAGTGACGTTTTAATGTTTATACTATTTCTCTGTATGATCAAATGGGGTAGGACTTTTTTTGTGTTAAACTCCCATTAGATGTATAGCTCAGTATAGCTCATAATGACTAGATTAATACACAAATTAACAGAAAAAATACCATTTTATTGTGAATGAATAAATGAATAAATAAATGAATGATTGAATAAAAAAATGAACAAATGAATGAATGAATGAATGAATGAATGAATGAATGAATGAATGAATGAATGAATGAATGAATGAATGAATGAATTAATGAATGAATGAATGAATGAATGAATGAATGAATGAATGAATAAATGGATGAATGAATGAAGCTTTAGGCCACCTTTATGCACATTAATGCTAATATCAGGAAAACCACTGACGATGATGGGGTGAATCAGATAAAACTGCCCATAAAAACAATTTTGTTTCTTTCAAACCCGAATACTAGAGTGAGATACGAGCTCTGGCGTGACGGGCATTTGGCGTAGCCACCATACCAGGGCATACCAGAGCCAACGCCATATTATATTCGTTTGGATACCGGGCGGCTGACCGCTCAGTAAATACAAATATAATAGTCATTGCATGCGGGGTCACCTGGTGAATGGGATCGAAGCTCTGAGGACACAGCAGCATCTGGTGAATGTCAAAACATGACAAAATATAGTTTAAAAAACGAGACGTAACTTTTAGAGCCTAATGTATCGACACATTTACGGGTAGTGTGATTTAACAAATAATTTTAAGAAATATGTGTAGTAAGGTAGCAATTCAAATAGTAATAATACTACAAAGTACCACAAATAACATACAAATAACCAGGTTGAGCGATTTTATTAATAAAGTGTATGGCTCGTGCATGTCCATAATTTAGACATCCCGCAGCAAACACAAAAATGGGCATAACATTTGCACAACGTCGGCCCAACGTCTTCGACGTTGGGCAAACATTGTTGTACCGTATTGTTGTCTAGTACCAGATGTGCCAAATTGCAGTCCTATTCAGCTTCAGACATCAGTTTCCGAGATATCAGTTAGCGGTTGATGATATACCACTAGGCAAATGGTCTGATATTGTACTGGTATACTTGATACTTGTTCAGTACCCAGTGGGCCAAAACCTCAGTTTTTTTTGGCATCGGACGCACCGTTCCGGTGATATGAAAGTTTGCATTTATTATATTGTTAGTGGGATTTTTTTTACCTTTGACACCACCGTATACCGTCGCTATTGATCTGATCAAGAGAACTGAAGAAACGGCCATAGAATAATAAAAAAATATGAAAGTATCCACTAGGAAAACACTCGTTTGGACATAGTAAAACGTCCAAACTAATAAAATGAACAATCGAGAGAAGAAACCAACTCATCCCATATCCTTAATATTGTCCAACGTCTTTTATATTATGCGACTGTTTTCTTCTAATAAGTCAGCCTTGACTCATCCTTACCAATCACATTACAAAAAAAAACATTACAAACACAGATAATTATGATCTGCCTCGTAATTCACCAGTGGCAGATACAGAGAGCATCTGAATTCTGAAAATAAATTTACAAACATTGATCTAAATCGTTTGTTGACACTAAAAATGTTTTCTATACGCAAAGATACATTAAAAATGGTCAACCAGGATCGCATGATTTTTGCCGATTTCTCCGTCAATTCTCAACAGTTTTTCATTTAATTTTGCAAACACCATTTCTAAAGTTAGAACATTTGACATTGACCCTATAGTGCATTAAAATTAGGACGTCCCTCTATAAATCCATTAAACTAATTCTAAAATTTCATCATGTCAAATGGTCTAAATTTTACCGCTGTTAGTATTTGACTAGAAAATGGCCTGTGGAAAATTTCAAGGGAATCGGTTCGGAATTGTCGGATAAATCGGCAAAAATCATGCGATCCTGGTTGATCATTTTTAAAGTATCGTTGCGTGGGCAAAGTGTGGTGCTTTGAACTCACAGTTTTTAGCCGTGAAGACTATACAAGCATAGCTTGACGACTTCAATTTTAGATTCCTTCAGGCCCGTATTAGTCCAGTCATTTTGTGGCCATTTTTCGGATAACCTCAAAATAATTGCAACAGAAGATTTTTCACGGCAAATCGTCTCATTAGTATCCTTTGAATGACATATCAAACCTTTACTCTGATAGGGGAATGTGAAATATATTTTTTTGAGGTACAGAGAGAGGTGTCGTTTTTCGTATTTTCTGGTGTAATTTTACATTTACCGCAAATCAACTAATGGTCATTGAAGACACACTTTTGGTAACTGAGCCTATTTTTCGCCTCTTCATAGTAATCACACCATGCCAGATACATTTAAGAGATGTAAATAAGAAAAAATGAGAAAAATGTTCTAAATTTTATTTTAAATTTGGTGTAATACTAACTTATTTAAAAGGGATTTTCTCCGATTATAAATACTTGAAATTAGGCCTACGTACAGATATTTTAGTACAATCATGTTCTGGCTATTTTTTGGATAACTACAAACAACATACAACATTTTTTAACGGGATATATCTGGTTGAGGTCTGTAGTGTTTGTAAATAATACTCCAATACGGAAAGAGGAACTTTGTTGTCAGGCGGTTTTTAAAATGTTTTCTAAAGTGTTTTATTTATACACAAAACAGTTTTTCAACATTTGATATGTTTAGTATTTTTTCCAGATGTTTTGAATAAATAAAATAACTAGTGACAAAACTTTAAAATAATCATTTATTTAAAATTGAGTTCAATATTTTTTCATAGTTAATAAAAAATTAAAACACAATTTATTCTTCTTGGGCCTCTTTATCTGAGTCGTTATCTCCACTTAGAGGAGAAGCCGAATTCAAACTTTACATTCTCCACATGCATATGAACATTGTAGTCCATGTTTCTTACGTGTACACCTGCCAGTACTGCAACCGGCTTTGCGATTACACCTGATTATCTCCATTCATTTTATGGGTGCAGGTGACAGAGAAGTCTAGATGGGTAGCATTTTGCCTTCTCCCTTAATCTTTCAGCCCCATTTAAGATCCTCCGGCACAAGTCTGCTTGCACAGCCTTTCCAGTCTTGAGGCTGATCATGTACAGTCTGACAGCTTACTTGTTCACTAAATCGCATATAGCGGAGTGCATCAAAGCTTCATTTGGCTTTACATTATAGAGAGAAACAAAAAAAAAACAATCCACACGGCCACTCCAATACTGTTGCTCACGTTGTTAACAGCATCATTGGCCCCTACAATACTGTTGTTCATGTTGTCAAAGTCCCTGGCTTCTCAAGCACTGTTCCTCCTTTTGTTACCAACCTCCCTTGCCCCTGCAGCACTGATTTTCATGTTGTAAACAACCGCCCTGGTACCTCCAGCACTGTTGCTCATGTTGTTCACAACCTCTCTGGCCCCTCCAGTACTGTTGTTCCTGTTGTTAACAGTCTCACTAGCCCCTCCGGACTGTTTCTCTTGTCCTCCAATACTGTTTGTCTTGTTGTTGACAGCCTCCCTGGCCCATCCAATTATGTTGCTCCTGTTGTTAACAGCTTCATTGGCCCCTGCAATACTGTTGTTCATGTTGTCAAAGTTCCTGGCTTCTCAAGCACTGTTCATCCTTATGTTACAAACCACCCTCGCACTTCCAGCACTGATTCTCATGTTGTAAACAACCTCCCTGCTACCCCCAGCCCTGTTGCTCCTGTTGATAAATGCCTCATTGACTCTATAAATACTGTTGTTCCTAGCTGTTGCCAAAGTCCCTCGCCCCTCCAGCACTGATTCTCATGTTATAAACAACCTCCCTGGTCCCTCCAGTTGTTAACAGCCTTTTTGGCCCCTACAGCACTGTTTTCCCTGTTGTTAACAGCTTCCCTGCCCCCCTCCAGCATTGTTTTTCCTACAGTTAACAGCCTCTCTGGCCCCTCTCTGGCCCCATCCAACACTGTTATTCATGTTGTTAACAGCCTCACTGGCCCTTCAAGGATTGTTTTTCTTGTTATCCACGATTGTTTATCCGGTTGTTAACAGCCTCGCTGGTTCATCCAATTATGTTGCTCCTATTGTTAATAGCTTCTCTGGTTCCTCCTATAGTGTTGCTTCTGTTATTATCAGCCTCCCTGCCCCCCAGCTCTGTTACTCGTGTTGTTGGCTCCTCCGATGATGTTGCTTCTGTTGTCAACAGCCTCTCTGTCCCCCTCCCAGCCCTGTTGCTCCCGTTGTTAGCAGCCTCCCTGGCCCCTCCAATACTGTTGCTCCTGTTGTTAACAGCCTCTATGGCCCCTGCAGCACTTTTTATCCTGTTGTTAACAGTCTCCCATCAAGCACCGTTGCTCTTGTTGTTAGCAGCATTCATGGCCCCCTCTAAGGCTGTTGCTCCTGTTTTAACAGCCCTCTGGTCCCTTAAATGATATTGCCCCTTTTGTTAACAGCCTGCATGACACTCCAATACTGTTGCTCCTGTTGTTAACAGCCTCTCTGGCCCCTCCCACCCTGTGTCTGCTGTTGTTAACAGTCTCCCTGTCCTCAGCAATGTTGCTCCTGTTTTTAACAGCTTCCATTGCCACAACCGCACTGTTTCTCTGTTGCTAACAGCCTCCCTGACACCCCCAATGCTGTTGCTCCTCTTGTTAACAGCTCTCTGGCCCCTCCAATGTTGCTACCCCTGTTTTTAACAGCCTCTCAGCAATTGCTCAGTCCCCCCTCGCACTGCTACTCAAAGTTGTTAACAACCTCTCTGGTCCCCAACACTGTCAGGCATACCAAGCATGGGGTTTGTCGGAAAAGTTAAAAATAATACATCAAATTGTTTTTATGTCTCTACTTTGTTTTCAATTTAAGAATAATATGTATGCTAAAAATAGCATATGTGGTAGAATATTTCTGTGCAAAAATATTATTTTCCTAATATGATCATACAATAAGTTATTTTTCTTTGTCCTAATTAACCCCGATCCAGGGTTGGAAATTCATCTGTAAGTTTCACTAGCTCAGAACAAAACTAGCCCTTACCATCATTTAGAATACATTTCTAAGCAAAATCCACTAGCCCTCACAATATTGACGGCGATCTCCCCCATGGCTAAGTGACGGCCCCATTGCCTCAGTTTCCGAATTAAATGTACATCGTCTCCTTGGATATTAAAGTGTGTATCTTCCACTTTGTGAAGTGGCAGACACGCCTTTTCATATCCAAAGAGATGATATGTGAAATTGTCTAAATATATCTGAATACTTAACTAGGCCTTGCAATTAAAAGTTCATAAAAAAACTGGCTAAGAATTGAAAAATCGGCTAAATTATGATCATTCACCACGGTCAACGTGAATCCGATTATTAGCCGACAGTAAAATTAGGTATTTCGACACATAAACTTGTGAAAATACGTGAAAACATTCAGAAAAAAAATATTATCATGGATAAATAATAAATATTTAGCTAAAACAAATTGGACCCCTGTTTAAAAAAACCTCTTGTAAATGTGCCCAGATGGATTCGTGTTGCCAGATATCTACATTATCCAAATCAATAATAATATCAATTTGGGCAGCAAAATCCTATTTAGGGTAGGGCATTTATTTTGATCGCTATGGGCGCCCATCTTGGATTTCACGTGACCTATATCTCGGACAACCTTTGTTGTTTTTTCCTAAATAGTTATAATACCTTATTCAGGGTGCGGAAATACCTAATTGATAGCCACCACGCGATCTGATTTTGGAATTATCATTAGTATAATTTTGTCATATTAAATTGAAAAGGTATACACGTAGGCGTACTATTAAGTTTTTATATCGGAGAAAATCTCTTTCAAATAAGTTAGTATTACACCAAATTGTAAGTAAAATTTAGAACATTTTTCTCATTTTTTTTCATTTATATCTCTTAAATGTATCTGGTATGGTGTGATTATTACCAAGAGGCAAAAAATTGGCTTAGTTACAAAAATAGTGTATTCAATGACCACTGGTTGATTTACGGTAAATGTAAAATGACACCAGAAAATACGACAAACGACACCTTTCTTTGTACCTCAAAAAAAATATATTTCCCATTCCACCATCGGAGTAAAGTTTTGATATGTCATTCTAGGGATACTAATGAGAGGTTGTGCAGTGAAAAACCTTCTGTTGCAATTATTTTAAGGTATATTAATAAAATGACTGGGCTGTATACAGTTCTGTATACGGCGCTGTCCATCAACCATAATTTTTCTAATTACCGCACATTTTCATCATCAGCGGACGTAAGAAGAATTCTCATTCACACATCGAAAACATATTTATCTTAAAAAATAAAATAGCATTTGTAACACCCCGAAAATAACCCTCAAAGCGCCATTTACATTATAAAATTACAATTACTAGTGTCTCGCTCCTGCGTCCCGCAGCTTCAAGTGGATAAAACGTACATTATGTACAATTAGAATCAAAAGATATGCCACTCCAGCAAATTTAGTCATCATTTTCCCTGCAAAAACTACATGTCTGTACAGATCCTATGTAATAAATAATGTCTTCTGGCTATGTCTTTTGTCTTATGCCTATGTCTATGTCTTATGTCTCATGTCTATGTCTTATGTCTATGTCTTATTTCTTATGTCTTATGTCTTATGACTCTGTCGTATGTCTAAATCGTATGTCTACGTCTTATGTCTATGTCTTATGTCTATGTCTTGTGTCTATGTATTATGTCTTATGTCTATGTCTATGGCTTATGATTATGTCTTACGTCTATGTTTTATGTCTTATGTTTTATGTCTTATGTCTATGTCTTATGTCTATGTTTATGTCTTATGTCTATGTTTTATGTCTATGTCTTATGTCTATTCCTTATGCCTATGTCTTATGTCTTATGTCTATGTCTTATGTCTATGTTTATGTCTTATGTCTATGTTTTATGTCTATGTCTTATGTCTATGTCCTATGTCTTATGTATATATCTTATTTCTTATGTCTATGTCTTATGTCTTATGTCTTATGTCTTATGTCTATGTCTATGTCTATGTCTATGTCTATGTCTTATGTCTTATGTCTTATGTCTTATGTCTTATGTCTTATGTCTATGTCTTATGTCTATGTCAGCCTTGACTCATCCTTACCAATCACATTACAAAAAAAAACATTACAAACACAGATAATTATGATCTGCCTCGTAATTCACCAGTGGCAGATACAGAGAGCATCTGAATTCTGAAAATAAATTTACAAACATTGATCTAAATCGTTTGTTGACACTAAAAATGTTTTCTATACGCAAAGATACATTAAAAATGATCAACCAGGATCGCATGATTTTTGCCGATTTCTCCGTCAATTCTCAACAGTTTTTCATTTAATTTTGCAAACACCATTTCTAAAGTTAGAACATTTGACATTGACCCTATAGTGCATTAAAATTAGGACGTCCCTCCATAAATCCATTAAACTAATTCTAAAATTTCATCATGTCAAATGGTCTAAATTTTACCGCTGTTAGTATTTGACTAGAAAATGGCCTGTGGAAAATTTCAAGGGAATCGGTTCGGAATTGTCGGATAAATCGGCAAAAATCATGCGATCCTGGTTGATCATTTTTAAAGTATCGTTGCGTGGGCAAAGTGTGGTGCTTTGAACTCACAGTTTTTAGCCGGTAAGACTATACAAGCATAGCTTGACGACTTCAATTTTAGATTCCTTCAGGCCCGTATTAGTCCAGTCATTTTGTGGCCATTTTTCGGATAACCTCAAAATAATTGCAACAGAAGATTTTTCACTGCAAATCGTCTCATTAGTATCCTTTGAATGACATATCAAACCTTTACTCCGATAGGGGAATGGGAAATATATTTTTTTGAGGTACAGAGAGAGGTGTCGTTTTTCGTATTTTCTGGTGTAATTTTACATTTACCGCAAATCAACTAATGGTCATTGAAGACACACTTTTGGTAACTGAGCCTATTTTTCGCCTCTTCATAGTAATCACACCATGCCAGATACATTTAAGAGATGTGAATAAGAAAAAATGAGAAAAATGTTCTAAATTTTATTTTAAATTTGGTGTAATACTAACTTATTTAAAAGGGATTTTCTCCGATTATAAATACTTGAAATTAGGCCTACGTACAGATATTTTAGTACAATCATGTTCTGGCTATTTTTTGGATAACTACAAACAACATACAACATTTTTTAACGGGATATATCTGGTTGAGGTCTGTAGTGTTTGTAAATAATACTCCAATACGGAAAGAGGAACTTTGTTGTCAGGCGGTTTTTAAAATGTTTTCTAAAGTGTTTTATTTATACACAAAACAGTTTTTCAACATTTGATATGATTAGTATTTTTTCCAGATGTTTTGAATAAATAAAATAACTAGTGACAAAACTTTAAAATAATCATTTATTTAAAATTGAGTTCAATATTTTTTCATAGTTAATAAAAAATTAAAACACAATTTATTCTTCTTGGGCCTCTTTATCTGAGTCGTTATCTCCACTTAGAGGAGAAGCCGAATTCAAACTTTACATTCTCCACATGCATATGAACATTGTAGTCCATGTTTCTTACGTGTACACCTGCCAGTACTGCAACCGGCTTTGCGATTACACCTGATTATCTCCATTCATTTTATGGGTGCAGGTGACAGAGAAGTCTAGATGGGTAGCAATTTGCCTTCTCCCTTAATCTTTCAGCCCCATTTAAGATCTTCCGGCACAAGTCTGCTTGCACAGCCTTTCCAGTCTTGAGGCTGATCATGTACAGTCTGACAGCTTACTTGTTCACTAAATCGCATATAGCGGAGTGCATCAAAGCTTCATTTGGCTTTACATTATAGAGAGAAACAAAAAAAAACAATCCACACGGCCACTCCAATACTGTTGCTCACGTTGTTAACAGCATCATTGGCCCCTACAATACTGTTGTTCATGTTGTCAAAGTCCCTCAAGCACTGTTCCTCCTTTTGTTACCAACCTCCCTTGCCCCTGCAGCACTGATTTTCATGTTGTAAACAACCGCCCTGGTACCTCCAGCACTGTTGCTCATGTTGTTCACAACCTCTCTGGCTCCTCCAGTACTGTTGTTCCTGTTGTTAACAGTCTCACTAGCCCCTCCGGACTGTTTCTCTTGTCCTCCAATACTGTTTGTCTTGTTGTTGACAGCCTCCCTGGCCCATCCAATTATGTTGCTCCTGTTGTTAACAGCTTCATTGGCCCCTGCAATACTGTTGTTCATGTTGTCAAAGTTCCTGGCTTCTCAAGCACTGTTCATCCTTATGTTACAAACCACCCTCGCACTTCCAGCACTGATTCTCATGTTGTAAACAACCTCCCTGCTACCCCCAGCCCTGTTGCTCCTGTTGATAAATGCCTCATTGACTCCATAAATACTGTTGTTCCTAGCTGTTGCCAAAGTCCCTCGCCCCTCCAGCACTGATTCTCATGTTATAAACAACCTCCCTGGTCCCTCCAGTTGTTAACAGCCTTTTTGGCCCCTACAGCACTGTTTTCCCTGTTGTTAACAGCTTCCCTGCCCCCCTCCAGCATTGTTTTTCCTACAGTTAACAGCCTCTCTGGCCCCTCTCTGGCCCCATCCAACACTGTTATTCATGTTGTTAACAGCCTCACTGGCCCTTCAAGGATTGTTTTTCTTGTTATCCACTATTGTTTATCCGGTTGTTAACAGCCTCGCTGGTTCATCCAATTATGTTGCTCCTATTGTTAATAGCTTCTCTGGTTCCTCCTATAGTGTTGCTTCTGTTATTATCAGCCTCCCTGCCCCCCAGCTCTGTTACTCGTGTTGTTGGCTCCTCCGATGATGTTGCTTCTGTTGTCAACAGCCTCTCTGTCCCCCTCCCAGCCCTGTTGCTCCCGTTGTTAGCAGCCTCCCTGGCCCCTCCAATACTGTTGCTCCTGTTGTTAACAGCCTCTATGGCCCCTGCAGCACTTTTTATCCTGTTGTTAACAGTCTCCCATCAAGCACCGTTGCTCTTGTTGTTAGCATCATTCATGGCCCCCTCTAAGGCTGTTGCTCCTGTTTTAACAGCCCTCTGGTCCCTTAAATGATATTGCCCCTTTTGTTAACAGCCTGCATGACACTCCAATACTGTTGCTCCTGTTGTTAACAGCCTCTCTGGCCCCTCCCACCCTGTGTCTGCTGTTGTTAACAGTCTCCCTGTCCTCAGCAATGTTGCTCCTGTTTTTAACAGCTTCCATTGCCACAACCGCACTGTTTCTTCTGTTGCTAACAGCCTCCCTGACACCCCCAATGCTGTTGCTCCTCTTGTTAACAGCTCTCTGGCCCCTCCAATGTTGCTACCCCTGTTTTTAACAGCCTCTCAGCAATTGCTCAGTCCCCCCTCGCACTGCTACTCAAAGTTGTTAACAACCTCTCTGGTCCCCAACACTGTCAGGCATACCAAGCATGGGGTTTGTCGGAAAAGTTAAAAATAATACATCAAAATGTTTTTATGTCTCTACTTTTTTTTCAATTTAAGAATAATATGTATGCTAAAAATAGCATATGTGGTAGAATATTTCTGTGCAAAAATCTTATTTTCCTAATATGATCATACAATAAGTTATTTTTCTTTGTCCTAATTAACCCCGATCCAGGGTTGGAAATTCATCTGTAAGTTTCACTAGCTCAGAACAAAACTAGCCCTTACCATCATTTAGCATACATTTCTAAGCAAAATCCACTAGCCCTCACAATATTGACGGCGATCTCCCCCATGGCTAAGTGACGGCCCCATTGCCTCAGTTTCCGAATTAAATGTACATCGTCTCCTTGGATATTAAAGTGTGTATCTTCCACTTTGTGAAGTGGCAGACACGCCTTTTCATATCCAAAGAGATGATATGTGAAATTGTCTAAATATATCTGAATACTTAACTAGGCCTTGCAATTAAAAGTTCATAAAAAAACTGGCTAAGAATTGAAAAATCGGCTAAATTATGATCATTCACCACGGTCAACGTGAATCCGATTATTAGCCGACAGTAAAATTAGGTATTTCGACACATAAACTTGTGAAAATACGTGAAAACATTCAGAAAAAAAATATTATCATGGATAAATAATAAATATTTAGCTAAAACAAATTGGACCCCTGTTTAAAAAAACCTCTTGTAAATGTGCCCAGATGGATTCGTGTTGCCAGATATCTACATTATCCAAATCAATAATAATATCAATTTGGGCAGCAAAATCCTATTTAGGGTAGGGCATTTATTTTGATCGCTATGGGCGCCCATCTTGGATTTCACGTGACCTATATCTCGGACAACCTTTGTTGTTTTTTCCTAAATAGTTATAATACCTTATTCAGGGTGCGGAAATACCTAATTGATAGCCACCACGCGATCTGATTTTGGAATTATCATTAGTATAATTTTGTCATATTAAATTGAAAAGGTATACACGTAGGCGTACTATTAAGTTTTTCTATCGGAGAAAATCTCTTTCAAATAAGTTAGTATTACACCAAATTGTAAGTAAAATTTAGAACATTTTTCTCATTTTTTTTCATTTATATCTCTTAAATGTATCTGGTATGGTGTGATTATTACCAAGAGGCAAAAAATTGGCTTAGTTACAAAAATAGTGTCTTCAATGGCCACTGGTTGATTTACGGTAAATGTAAAATGACACCAGAAAATACGACAAACGACACCTTTCTTTGTACCTCAAAAAAAATATATTTCCCATTCCACCATCGGAGTAAAGTTTTGATATGTCATTCTAGGGATACTAATGAGAGGTTGTGCAGTGAAAAACCTCCTGTTGCAATTATTTTAAGGTATATTAATAAAATGACTGGGCTGTATACAGTTCTGTATACGGCGCTGTCCATCAACCATAATTTTTCTAATTACCGCACATTTTCATCATCAGCGGACGTAAGAGGAATTCTCATTCACACATCGAAAACATATTTATCTTAAAAAATAAAATAGCATTTGTAACACCCCGAAAATAACCCTCAAAGCGCCATTTACATTATAAAATTACAATTACTAGTGTCTCGCTCCTGCGTCCCGCAGCTTCAAGTGGATAAAACGTACATTATGTACAATTAGAATCAAAAGATATGCCACTCCAGCAAATTTAGTCATCATTTTCCCTGCAAAAACTACATGTCTGTACAGATCCTATGTAATAAATAATGTCTTCTGGCTATGTCTTTTGTCTTATGCCTATGTCTATGTCTTATGTCTCATGTCTATGTCTTATGTCTATGTCTTATTTCTTATGTCTTATGTCTTATGACTCTGTCGTATGTCTAAATCGTATGTCTACGTCTTATGTCTATGTCTTATGTCTATGTCTTGTGTCTATGTATTATGTCTTATGTCTATGTCTATGGCTTATGATTATGTCTTACGTCTATGTTTTATGTCTTATGTTTTATGTCTTATGTCTATGTCTTATGTCTATGTTTATGTCTTATGTCTATGTTTTATGTCTATGTCTTATGTCTATTCCTTATGCCTATGTCTTATGTCTTATGTCTATGTCTTATGTCTATGTTTATGTCTTATGTCTATGTTTTATGTCTATGTCTTATGTCTATGTCCTATGTCTTATGTATATATCTTATTTCTTATGTCTATGTCTTATGTCTTATGTCTTATGTCTTATGTCTATGTCTATGTCTATGTCTATGTCTATGTCTATGTCTATGTCTTATGTCTTATGTCTTATGTCTTATGTCTTATGTCTTATGTCTATGTCTTATGTCTATGTCAGCCTTGACTCATCCTTACCAATCACATTACAAAAAAAAACATTACAAACACAGATAATTATGATCTGCCTCGTAATTCACCAGTGGCAGATACAGAGAGCATCTGAATTCTGAAAATAAATTTACAAACATTGATCTAAATCGTTTGTTGACACTAAAAATGTTTTCTATACGCAAAGATACATTAAAAATGATCAACCAGGATCGCATGATTTTTGCCAATTTCTCCGTCAATTCTCAACAGTTTTTATTTAATTTTGCAAACACCATTTCTAAAGTTAGAACATTTGACATTGACCCTATAGTGCATTAAAATTAGGACGTCCCTCTATAAATCCATTAAACTAATTCTAAAATTTCATCATGTCAAATGGTCTAAATTTTACCGCTGTTAGTATTTGACTAGAAAATGGCCTGTGGAAAATTTCAAGGGAATCGGTTCGGAATTGTCGGATAAATCGGCAAAAATCATGCGATCCTGGTTGATCATTTTTAAAGTATCGTTGCGTGGGCAAAGTGTGGTGCTTTGAACTCACAGTTTTTAGCCGGTAAGACTATACAAGCATAGCTTGACGACTTCAATTTTAGATTCCTTCAGGCCCGTATTAGTCCAGTCATTTTGTGGCCATTTTTCGGATAACCTCAAAATAATTGCAACAGAAGATTTTTCACTGCAAATCGTCTCATTAGTATCCTTTGAATGACATATCAAACCTTTACTCCGATAGGGGAATGGGAAATATATTTTTTTGAGGTACAGAGAGAGGTGTCGTTTTTCGTATTTTCTGGTGTAATTTTACATTTACCGCAAATCAACTAATGGTCATTGAAGACACACTTTTGGTAACTGAGCCTATTTTTCGCCTCTTCATAGTAATCACACCATGCCAGATACATTTAAGAGATGTAAATAAGAAAAAATGAGAAAAATGTTCTAAATTTTATTTTTAATTTGGTGTAATACTAACTTATTTAAAAGGGATTTTCTCCGATTATAAATACTTGAAATTAGGCCTACGTACAGATATTTTAGTACAATCATGTTCTGGCTATTTTTTGGATAACTACAAACAACATACAACATTTTTTAACGGGATATATCTGGTTGAGGTCTGTAGTGTTTGTAAATAATACTCCAATACGGAAAGAGGAACTTTGTTGTCAGGCGGTTTTTAAAATGTTTTCTAAAGTGTTTTATTTATACACAAAACAGTTTTTCAACATTTGATATGATTAGTATTTTTTCCAGATGTTTTGAATAAATAAAATAACTAGTGACAAAACTTTAAAATAATCATTTATTTAAAATTGAGTTCAATATTTTTTCATAGTTAATAAAAAATTAAAACACAATTTATTCTTCTTGGGCCTCTTTATCTGAGTCGTTATCTCCACTTAGAGGAGAAGCCGAATTCAAACTTTACATTCTCCACATGCATATGAACATTGTAGTCCATGTTTCTTACGTGTACACCTGCCAGTACTGCAACCGGCTTTGCGATTACACCTGATTATCTCCATTCATTTTATGGGTGCAGGTGACAGAGAAGTCTAGATGGGTAGCAATTTGCCTTCTCCCTTAATCTTTCAGCCCCATTTAAGATCTTCCGGCACAAGTCTGCTTGCACAGCCTTTCCAGTCTTGAGGCTGATCATGTACAGTCTGACAGCTTACTTGTTCACTAAATCGCATATAGCGGAGTGCATCAAAGCTTCATTTGGCTTTACATTATAGAGAGAAACAAAAAAAAACAATCCACACGGCCACTCCAATACTGTTGCTCACGTTGTTAACAGCATCATTGGCCCCTACAATACTGTTGTTCATGTTGTCAAAGTCCCTCAAGCACTGTTCCTCCTTTTGTTACCAACCTCCCTTGCCCCTGCAGCACTGATTTTCATGTTGTAAACAACCGCCCTGGTACCTCCAGCACTGTTGCTCATGTTGTTCACAACCTCTCTGGCCCCTCCAGTACTGTTGTTCCTGTTGTTAACAGTCTCACTAGCCCCTCCGGACTGTTTCTCTTGTCCTCCAATACTGTTTGTCTTGTTGTTGACAGCCTCCCTGGCCCATCCAATTATGTTGCTCCTGTTGTTAACAGCTTCATTGGCCCCTGCAATACTGTTGTTCATGTTGTCAAAGTTCCTGGCTTCTCAAGCACTGTTCATCCTTATGTTACAAACCACCCTCGCACTTCCAGCACTGATTCTCATGTTGTAAACAACCTCCCTGCTACCCCCAGCCCTGTTGCTCCTGTTGATAAATGCCTCATTGACTCCATAAATACTGTTGTTCCTAGCTGTTGCCAAAGTCCCTCGCCCCTCCAGCACTGATTCTCATGTTATAAACAACCTCCCTGGTCCCTCCAGTTGTTAACAGCCTTTTTGGCCCCTACAGCACTGTTTTCCCTGTTGTTAACAGCTTCCCTGCCCCCCTCCAGCATTGTTTTTCCTACAGTTAACAGCCTCTCTGGCCCCTCTCTGGCCCCATCCAACACTGTTATTCATGTTGTTAACAGCCTCACTGGCCCTTCAAGGATTGTTTTTCTTGTTATCCACTATTGTTTATCCGGTTGTTAACAGCCTCGCTGGTTCATCCAATTATGTTGCTCCTATTGTTAATAGCTTCTCTGGTTCCTCCTATAGTGTTGCTTCTGTTATTATCAGCCTCCCTGCCCCCCAGCTCTGTTACTCGTGTTGTTGGCTCCTCCGATGATGTTGCTTCTGTTGTCAACAGCCTCTCTGTACCCCTCCCAGCCCTGTTGCTCCCGTTGTTAGCAGCCTCCCTGGCCCCTCCAATACTGTTGCTCCTGTTGTTAACAGCCTCTATGGCCCCTGCAGCACTTTTTATCCTGTTGTTAACAGTCTCCCATCAAGCACCGTTGCTCTTGTTGTTAGCATCATTCATGGCCCCCTCTAAGGCTGTTGCTCCTGTTTTAACAGCCCTCTGGTCCCTTAAATGATATTGCCCCTTTTGTTAACAGCCTGCATGACACTCCAATACTGTTGCTCCTGTTGTTAACAGCCTCTCTGGCCCCTCCCACCCTGTGTCTGCTGTTGTTAACAGTCTCCCTGTCCTCAGCAATGTTGCTCCTGTTTTTAACAGCTTCCATTGCCACAACCGCACTGTTTCTTCTGTTGCTAACAGCCTCCCTGACACCCCCAATGCTGTTGCTCCTCTTGTTAACAGCTCTCTGGCCCCTCCAATGTTGCTACCCCTGTTTTTAACAGCCTCTCAGCAATTGCTCAGTCCCCCCTCGCACTGCTACTCAAAGTTGTTAACAACCTCTCTGGTCCCCAACACTGTCAGGCATACCAAGCATGGGGTTTGTCGGAAAAGTTAAAAATAATACATCAAAATGTTTTTATGTCTCTACTTTGTTTTCAATTTAAGAATAATATGTATGCTAAAAATAGCATATGTGGTAGAATATTTCTGTGCAAAAATATTATTTTCCTAATATGATCATACAATAAGTTATTTTTCTTTGTCCTAATTAACCCCGATCCAGGGTTGGAAATTCATCTGTAAGTTTCACTAGCTCAGAACAAAACTAGCCCTTACCATCATTTAGCATACATTTCTAAGCAAAATCCACTAGCCCTCACAATATTGACGGCGATCTCCCCCATGGCTAAGTGACGGCCCCATTGCCTCAGTTTCCGAATTAAATGTACATCGTCTCCTTGGATATTAAAGTGTGTATCTTCCACTTTGTGAAGTGGCAGACACGCCTTTTCATATCCAAAGAGATGATATGTGAAATTGTCTAAATATATCTGAATACTTAACTAGGCCTTGCAATTAAAAGTTCATAAAAAAACTGGCTAAGAATTGAAAAATCGGCTAAATTATGATCATTCACCACGGTCAACGTGAATCCGATTATTAGCCGACAGTAAAATTAGGTATTTCGACACATAAACTTGTGAAAATACGTGAAAACATTCAGAAAAAAAATATTATCATGGATAAATAATAAATATTTAGCTAAAACAAATTGGACCCCTGTTTAAAAAAACCTCTTGTAAATGTGCCCAGATGGATTCGTGTTGCCAGATATCTACATTATCCAAATCAATAATAATATCAATTTGGGCAATTATTTTAAGGTATATTAATAAAATGACTGGGCTGTATACAGTTCTGTATACGGCGCTGTCCATCAACCATAATTTTTCTAATTACCGCACATTTTTATCATCAGCGGACGTAAGAGGAATTCTCATTCACACATCGAAAACATATTTATCTTAAAAAATAAAATAGCATTTGTAACACCCCGAAAATAACCCTCAAAGCGCCATTTACATTATAAAATTACAATTACTAGTGTCTCGCTCCTGCGTCCCGCAGCTTCAAGTGGATAAAACGTACATTATGTACAATTAGAATCAAAAGATATGCCACTCCAGCAAATTTAGTCATCATTTTCCCTGCAAAAACTACATGTCTGTACAGATCCTATGTAATAAATAATGTCTTCTGGCTATGTCTTTTGTCTTATGCCTATGTCTATGTCTTATGTCTCATGTCTATGTCTTATGTCTATGTCTTATTTCTTATGTCTTATGTCTTATGACTCTGTCGTATGTCTAAATCGTATGTCTACGTCTTATGTCTATGTCTTATGTCTATGTCTTGTGTCTATGTATTATGTCTTATGTCTATGTCTATGGCTTATGATTATGTCTTACGTCTATGTTTTATGTCTTATGTTTTATGTCTTATGTCTATGTCTTATGTCTATGTTTATGTCTTATGTCTATGTTTTATGTCTATGTCTTATGTCTATTCCTTATGCCTATGTCTTATGTCTTATGTCTATGTCTTATGTCTATGTTTATGTCTTATGTCTATGTTTTATGTCTATGTCTTATGTCTATGTCCTATGTCTTATGTATATATCTTATTTCTTATGTCTATGTCTTATGTCTTATGTCTTATGTCTTATGTCTATGTCTATGTCTATGTCTATGTCTATGTCTTATGTCTTATGTCTTATGTCTTATGTCTTATGTCTATGTCTTATGTCTTTCTTGTGTCTTATGTCCATGTCTTATGTCTATGTCTTATGTCTTATGTCTTCAAATTATTTGGTTTGAAAGACAAACAAAAAGGCTAAAAACGGCTGAGACGTGATCAGCACTTTAACCTCTACAACGCTGAATTGTTTTTGTATAAACAATGGAGACCAAAGGGTTTTTTGTAATTTAAAATCATCATAAATACCTTAGTTAGTTAGTTCTTTCTGGTTCATTTGAATACCTATGTAATGGGTCTACGGCCATTTGAAATATGTTCATTCTTTCAGTGCGGGGACCGTCTTTAGACGTCAGTTTGGACGTCAGATTCTGACGTCTAAAGACGGTCCCGCGCTGAAAGGGTTAACATTGACAATACCAGAGTGAAAGAGTACAATGTATATATTGTACAATCTTTATTTATTGTTAAATCATAGCAATTATCTGAAAATATTGTTAACATACTTAAAACAGCTTATGTATAACTGAAATCATAGACCGAATGTATTATAAGTTCATAGATTAGAAGGTATATCAATAACACTTTCAACGACAAGTTCTTCTGGTGGATTTGCCATTTTGGGATGAAAAGACAAATAAATTAATTCTTTTGTGACAGGAAGCAATAATTGCCTTGCCTCATTTGGCAATACTAATTCGACATATACTTTACCACGAATGTAAAACTCCTTCACTAAATACATACATGTCAGTATATATTTGCACAGGAGCCGTTCATCAAGTTTGCCCCACACTTCTAAACTGAGTTCGAGTCCAAGGGGTATTTGCAGAGCTGTGCATGCACACAGTGAGCTGTAGCAGCCATCTTGGCATTTGACACCAAATAATCTCATCCTTTTGGTTATTAAATCTAAATTAACGAGAGAAGCTCTTATTGCCACAGACGCACTGAAAAATACACATGGTGAAATGATTCTTGTAATAGTTGGCACATCAGCAATAAGATCATGTACAGCATCAGGATTTAAATACACAGGTAGGTCTGTTGAACTACAAACACATCTAGCCTCTGCCTGCGAAGCCACACGTTTCATGTCCGCAATCTCACCCCGAAACACCTCAAGCACCAACAATTCCATAATAAATGAGTAACTATATATTTTGCCACTTTGAAAATTCCTTTTCCACAAAGCAATATTGACTTGTGTGTCCCGTAAACATCTGATAGACATTCTGGTGAGGAAAACATCTTGGAATGCGAACAGAAGCATGCGCTTTGAAAGGCCTTTTTGCATCATATCCGATCTAACGCGAATGTCTTCACCTATATACGTTTTACCACCGTCCACGATAAAAGCCATTAAAAAGACAACTATTTCTCCATTTAACACCCCCACGTAGGAATAACGATCCGGGTCCTTCAGATACTGGTCATAGTTAGCTGGCAGATAATCGGTCTCTTCATACAGACCTCCTTCTATTAGATTACACACTAACTCGTAGTCGTTGAACGTAGCTCGACGAAACACAAGCCCTTCCATCATTGGAACATCTCTTTCTGCTGGGATGTTGTAAAATCTTTTTGCTAAAGCTTCCATCCTGCGAGATGAATTGAGGATGCCGAGGAACTGACCGTCAATCATGTCATGTCCGCAAGTGATACAGGTAAAGTCGAAACTTGAGGTCAAGTACAACTGGTCAACGAGGAGAACCTAGGCCTACGTGTTGTACAGCATCGCGGACTTCACCCTATTTTTATCAAAACATATTTGTAGAATCGAGAACATTTATATTTTACCACATATTGATAGCTGGCTATTTTGACAGGCACTGTATTGTCCTACATTAATCGCGTTGATGTGGTTTCACTAACTGCAAGACGACTATGTTTTAACATAATATCAATAATATATGATGTACATGGCATTGATATGAGCTAAAATAAACCCTACTCATATAATTAAACATGATATATTATTTCAGTAAATGGAATACATTGCCTGAAACTAAGCAATGGTTCAAAATAGACCAGGTATCAGTCCAGGGGCGGATTCAAGCGGGGGGGGGACATCCTTACTTAGGGGTTTCCATGTGTACTAGTTACACACTGAGGGGTCAATAGTGCCCAATGTGCCTTAGATTGCAGGAGAAAGCTTTGAAAATCAAAAATTTCCCCGGGGCGGGCCTCCTGGACCCCTCCTCACAGTGAAATATCCCTTTGTCAAGTTTTAAACGCCCCCGTCAGTTAAGAGCTAGGCCCGCCCCCATATCACCAGTGTTGACTGATCTAATGGTCTTTGTTATCATACCGAACGTCTTTGGTTATCACAACAACCACTAGACCTTCACCCCCCTCCCCCCCCCCCGCGACAAAGTGCTGGTTTAATTCATGTTGGGTCACCAACATGTTCTAAAAACTAGAGGTTTTAGAATTTTTTTTTTATGGAACTGGTTAATAAAAACAATCGTTTTTTTTTCATTTGCCACCCACTTCAAATCATCTTCATCCACTACAAGTCGAGAATTGTGAGAGCAATTTGCGGCTTGTAGTGGATGAAGATGACAATGGTAAATTCAGGCTTGAAGAGGTTAAACCAGCAGTAGTTTAGCGCTCATGTTTCCTGGAATCACACAATAAAGCACGTATGAACCCTTTAACCGTCAAATTATTCAATTTGAATTTTCACTCACTTGTAGTTGTGTCTCGCTGACGCGATCCACTTCGAGTGAGTGAAAATTATTCAGATTTGATAAAATGGAGGAGAACTCTTTTCAAATCTTGCTGGTTGATGTAACTTTTTATCTTTAACATATTTCAAATGTGGTACTTAATGTGCTAATAAAAAATGTGAACCCGAATTTATGCGGCACCGGCGGTTACAGGGTTAATATTTGTTAGTATTCTCAACCACGTAGACCATTACTACACCCCAGTGTTAATGTGGGTCACCGTAAACGATTGCCCAACATTAAACCATCACTGGACAGCGTCTCCTGTTTTTTGGAAGAAAACATAGATCTACTTCAATTGTTAAAGGTGAATGTCCCCTGTTAAGATTACAAACGGGACGTCTTAGTTTGGCCGATTGGGGTAGGCATTTCTTCTAAACTTTGAGTTATTCATGCTATGACTTACAAGAAAGGCGTCATATATAGGTCCTATAATATTATGTTTTTAAAGTTATTAGCCTAATATTTCACTGCAATATACCGTCTATTGCAAATGGATAATATATTTGCATACAAGTTGTTAATGGTGTGTTTAATATTTTGTAAAAATCTAATACCAGATATAAGCTGTAGGTGTATACCGGTATAACAAAGGTTTTATGATTTGATATGGTAGATATAGATCCCAACTAACATTTCTAAAAAGTACCAATCAAAAACTCCTGTTCAACTACGAAAACAATGACTAAAAACGATTGTCTAATATTACGATCGATTTCTTCAAATTTGTCTTCATTTTGCAAATGTTAGGTATCGTTACTTATGTTTTTGGACACCCATGAATCGATTGCAGCTATCAGTTTAACGTTAAATGCAAAAAATGCTTGAGTTAAAGTTAATTTAGCAATATTTTAAGTGATTTTAATTTTAGAAAGTATATGAGTAGGCCTATATTATGTAATCCTATTATTGTATCAATTATTAATGTTGGCGTATTTAATGGGTAGCTTGTGTGACGGAGTGACCACTTACAACATTCCAATGATGTAAATTATTATGAGTATGCCCTCTCACGTAGCAGTGTTCGAGGCTTCATCACTAGACTTATGTTATGGGTCTACGGCCATTAGAAATGGTTAATTCTCTCAGTGCGTAGACCGACTTTAGACGTCAGAATCTGACGTCTAAAGTCAATCCCCGTACTGAAAGGGTAAAATGTGAACATTAAAAAGAGATTGGGTCAACTTTTTATGTTTGATGTAGGATTTTTGTGCAGCTAAATGTCAAATAATTTGTAAGTGAAACTGTTTTTAACGGCATTCGACAAGCAAAATGTTTATATTCCGTCACTCCTAAAAATAATCTCATGGGGAGTCGCCGTAACAAAGAGGCAGTGTGTTTAGCTTCACGCCAGTGGCATCTGTTATCTATTTATCTCCCCATCCTCAGGGGTTCCCCTTGTCCCATTTTAGCCCACATGGAAACTAAGCCTAACCCTTTAACAGCCAAATTATTCAATTTGAAGTTTCACCCACTTGAAGTTGTGTCTCGCTGACGCGATCCACAACTTCAATTGAGTGAAAATTATTCAGATTTGACAAAATGGAGGTCAACTATTTTCAAATCTTGCTATTTGATGTCACTTTTTATCTTTAACATATTTAAAATGTGGTACTTAATGTGCTAATAAAAAATGAAAACCCGAATATATGCGGCACCGTCGGTTAAAGGGTTAAGTCGCCTGAACCCCTAATATTAACATTCACATTTACCTCGTAATTCAGCGCAGCCATGTTGGCCTAATTTGATTTATCTCCGGCCTTCGATACGAACGGTCGATGATGAAAAAACTGACAGAAATTAAAATAGCAATGACCAATAGTGTTGTTTCGAAAGGAATTGTTGATGTATCAATTTTGGGAAACCAAAGCTAAACTTGAAGCGAGCCCGGAACCATTGGCTGTTTTAGCACATTGCATCTGGATCATGCTAGTAACTGCTTTCTTGATAAAAATAAGCAGTTATTTTCTGGTTTATAGGGCAGCATAAACATCCAACCCCCTGTGTGAAGTAAATGTAATTTCGTACATGTTGTGGAATAACAGTTTTATTGAATATTTAAACCACATCTACAATCATAATGTGTTCAATCCTCTGCAAACATCAGCTTGGCAGGAGGTCATTACAATTATATGAAAATATTTTTCCTAACTACACATGGCGTAAGAATGACATCTCACTTAAGGATACATAATGACAGTAAAAATTGTGACAAATTGAGAGGATCGAAGCTGATTTGATGTCTGTATTTAATATACAAAGTAAAATTAAACCGATATCGACGTGAGCAATATTTAAATCAGTGAGGTCACCTTTTTTTAAAACCCAGGATAATTCTTTACCTGGTACATACAAATGTGTTATCCATACAATCATATATTGTGTATATCTGATTAGTGAATACCACTGTCTAACACCCATTGTTATAAGATACGTTTTTTCAGAGATATTAATAATAAAAACAAACTAATTTAGCTGGAAACCATTTCACGTCTTTCGTTTCTGGATTTATTTACATCAAAATTAACATATTATAATATTTTATGCAATCAGCAACTGAGATTTTGTATTTTCCACGAGATAAGAATTGAGCTGTCAATTGTTTTCTTGTGGCAAATACAAAAACTATTTTGTAAAAATATTATCTCTGATGACTGTTCAGTGAGATGACTATTGATCTAGAAGCTCCTCTGACAGGTCATATTTCCTCTCCAATGAGTTCACCCCACAGTCCACAATCCTGACATCCTTGATTGGGACAGCAGTCAAGTCATTAGTTTCCAATTCGCCGACTGTATTCACGACATTCTAGAAACAAACATACATGTATGAACAACTGGCCGGAGGGTATTGGAATATACATATTTGACAGACAAATGTGTATATCATATTATGAACACAGGTCAAATTTTGACTTTTGCGCATAGTATGTTGTCAACAACAGCTTTAAAACGACAATTCAGCCTAAGTATGGTATTCTTCGTCTAATTAGATACTAACTGGATGATGGGTGATCAACTGTTTCCGCAATGGGACCACTTTTTGTCACTTTTAATTGCTTAGATGTGGAATTGAGAAATCCAAATAAAATGCATTGAACAGATTTAAAAATAATGTTGTTATAAGACCCGATGACAAATGCCTACCGCGCTCTTTATTTTTATATCGATTTATAATATTGTAATGTTTATTCTTCAACGGTTGATCTTAGTATAATTATACATGTATCTAAAGTATGCTATAGGCTACTTATCCGTAAAAATAATATGTAAATATATAGGACAAAGCTTCATTGTGATAATAATAGTTATAACAAGTGTAAGGGAGCGCAATATGTCAACCCTTGTCCTGCTGAATTGTTTCAATTGTATTTTTCGTCATTTGGAGCTGGAATTGCCAACGCAATTTCCAGCTCCAAATGGCGAAAAATATATATCTTCTAAATTAAGTTATTTGACTAACTGAGCATCTACCACAAACTAGACTATGCATTTCAGTGGCTTAAAATATGATTAAACCCGTATATATACGGGCCTAGCAGGATAAGGCCCGACTTGTATAATTTGAGCCCTACCGTTGTCATTTAATGAGAATTGTAGGGCTCAAATTGTCACGCATTGCCCTCCCTTACACCGCTAAGCACGACTATACTTGTTTTTAATCCGTTTTATTATGCGTTTAAAGCACTGTTATTGGAAACGAAATCAAGATTTGCAAATGTTTTGTCTCTAATTAAACAAATATGAGTAATTCTCACCCACTTGAAGTTGTGGGTCGCGGTAGCGAGACACAACTTCGAGTGGGTGAAAATTTCAATTTTTAATGTAGCGCCTTAAGGATGAAGGTGTGGATTTCACACATACACATACGAGATTTTGATCTGCTCTGAACTACTTACTTGAAAATTAAGCCGTTACAGTTGTGTGTTTTTGCATTATAGTGAAAATAAAAAAAATCATTTGCATAATAGTAGTATTTCATTCGGGTGAATGCGATTAATACTCACGAAGCCCTTGATGACCTTTCCGAACACGACGTGCTTGTGGTCCAGCCATCTGGCCTTTGTCAGCAGGATATAGAACTGTGATCCATTCGTGTCCGCCCCGTGGTTGGCCATGGCCACCCAGCCCTGGGAGCGATGACTCAGCAGAAAATCTTCGTCGTTGAAACGCTCACCGTAAATACTCGTACCTGCAAATTTACACCGATTACGTATTCTAAATCTTAAGTTGAAAATATATCAGGGAAAACAAATTAACATTATCAAATAAGAATTCATTTAAAAAATCAGACAATATATTGCTAGATTTTTAAGATACGTTTCTCTCATTTGATGGAACTGGACAATAATATTCTTGTAAGCAGTTTTCGTATCTGATGAAGTAAGCACATACAACAATTTATGACCCGAAAGATAACATGAGTTGAATAAAAGTATAAGAATATCCTGCTTGATAAGCGTGTGCGTACATGTCCGCCTGTTAAACTTTTATTTTAATTCGGCTATGTTTGTTCATACATTTGTTCCCGACAAAGAACATAATATTAATAGTTAGGTAATCCTGGAAAATAAGAGTCCCCATATTATTACAGTCTCACAAACAAATATGTGCTAACATTTAATGACATTTAAATTAATATTATTATTTTTATCTTTTTTTTTCAAGTCAACCAATGACAGTGTAAAAAAAATTGAGAGAAAATTTCAGGATTCGAAATGTTTCATAAAACAAAATTATGAAAAAAATTATAATTAAATATGACATTTTATTTTAATATCGCACGTTAAATATAATCATTTAAACACAAATATTATTCCCAAGAAGCGGTATTTGATTGGGTAGTTTACGTTGATATAATAAATTAATAAGGGGTGTTTATGTCTTGGAAATAACTCTGCATAAATCTAGCATCTGATGACTACGTACCTCCGTACCCGTTACCAGTTGTGACGTCACCCATTTGCACTAAGAAATCAGGAACGATGCGATGAATCGGTGAGTTCTTGTAATGCAGTTTCGTGTCCTGTTAAACAGAGAGAGTCGAAAAATATAATCAGCAGTTAAACATACAAAAAAAACATATATCCAGAATTTTCTGAACGTCTCATGTTCACTGGACAGATGGTGACTCTGACTGGCTTGCTATTTTGAGAATGACAACAATATTAATGGGGATTTAGGCCAAATTTATGCACAAAAAATGCACATACAGGCTAAGCAGAGCCATGAGAACCTTTTGAGGAAAGTGACATATATCAGATGACACGAATGCCCTACAGACACATGATTTGAAATGCTCGCCCAGTTACGTCTCGTCGCGGAGATTGACGGGGAAATGTTTTTTTTTTTAGTTTGAATACCAAGCAGAACAGGGAGTAACCCGCGATCTCCGGCGTGACAGGCACAACCACGCACTAAACCACCGGGCACACGACGTTGTTGCAAAGTTGCACATGTGAATGCACATGATTATATGATGATTATATTATTATATAGTAGGAACTTCCACACAACGTCTGATGCCCAATGGATGCTGGCCAGCCTGATGGCGCATTCGATCCGGTTGTGGCTCGAAACTCAGAGGTACTGGATATTTTTCATCGAGGTTGCGCATATACAGTGCTCCAAACAGTTCAAACGTCTGGAGTGTGCAGTGTTGCCTATGGTACTGTGCACCATAAAGAACCCTTGAAGTCATTCGATAAGAGCATAGGGCATAGTTCCAACTTCTGATTTCCTTCTGTCGCGATATTGCCATGATTGTGCAGAAAGTGACGTAAAGCAATATTCACTCACTCACCCAGTGGAAGGTCAGTGAAACAGCATGAAATTGAGCATGAACTGTTCTTCACGGAGTAGCCCATAGTAAGTCTACTGTACTCCACTCCGCTACCCCCCCCCCCCCCAAACGTACGACTTAATGACGGCTGTTATTTGTTAGAGCACTATACTTGGTCACAGTACTATACCAAATAAATGAAATGAATCGGGCTTTAGGCCACCTTTGTGCACATATAGGCTAAACTGGGCCAGGAGAACCTCCTGAGGATGGTGAGATGATTGAGATGACACTGCCCTCCAGACACAGGATTCGAAATTCGAGCCCTGGCGGTCTGAGGCCGAGCACGCTACCTCTCGGTCACGGAGGCTCCCCGCAATACTGACTTTCACACGTGGATGGGGAAGAAACATTTTTGTTTCTTTCAAACCGCCAAGACCGGGAACCGAGCCCCGAACTCTGGCGTGAAAGCAGCGGTGCTAACCACTACCCTAGGGCCCCCGCCCACAGTACTATACTACCATGCAAAAGCAAACAACAGTTACACCTAACTGATGTTTGCTTTGCAAAGCAGTAAAACAATAAATGAAAAAAAAAACAGTTGTAACCCAGCAAACACGACACGTTGAAACAATGATGTTTTAATGTTGGGCCAGCGTCGCAGACGTTGGGCCAGCATTAAAACATTATTGTTGCAACGTGTCGTGTTTCCTGGGAAGAGATTGTGCTGTAAAATATACATTAAAATGCTGGTGTTCTTTCTTACTTCTCCTTTCCTTTGGTAACCCTTGGTGATGGCGACAAAGTTCATCACTGTCATCGGAGCTGTCTCCCCAAACAGAGCCACTGTGAACCTGCCTTTATAAGCTGCCCGTCCATCTGGAGTGTCCTTCACCTCCACATCAAACCACACCTCATCTGTCACTGTGTAGAGTCCAGCCTGTGTGACCACCAAAAGGCTGCACAGCGTCACCGCCACACAAACACCAATCATCACTACAACATAGTACAATGGTAATACGTCACATATCGAGATCATACCTCTGATCAAAGCTGAATATTTGAGTCCCTCCCCACCAATCAAATTTGTTAGCAAGATGTAGGCATACACCAATGCGGCTGGGTAATGCAACCATTCGTTTACAAGCAAGAACATGCTAGAGACGCCGCACGAACATAAAGGAGATCTGTTCAAATGTCACTGAAATATCACAAACGATACATTCAGCCTGAAAAAAATCACCCCAGAGTACGCAATGTTTGTTTTCAAGCTGCACCAGGATTAGATTGTGGCCCCGCATAGCAATTTACGTCAGTCTCGTAGGAATACGAAAACATACAAGGTGGTTCCCTTAACACGTTACAATTTTTGGTTGATTTCAGTTGTCTTTGCACACATCCTGTGCTGGGTATAATCCGAATAGCATTAGCAAATATTTTAAATATTATTATAACTTGTAGAACCTAATGGATGGAGCTGCTAAGGGAACTTATTATAATGTTTTTTGATGTTGTGGTCTTGCTAGAGCTACAATATTCAGTAAAATAGATTTAGCCATTGGAACCAACTACGAGACTCTAACAACATAGTTGTTATCCTGGTAATAACGCCATTTCAAATGCAGCATAGGGGCTTATATAGGCTACCGTTATGCCTGATGTGGATATTTTATTGTGATAATTGTGGTGTATTTTTATTATCACTTTAGGCCCCTTATATATGGTTAATATAAAAAGAGAAAAGTGAAAAGGCACCCGCATTAGTGTATTAAAAATTGCTATCTGCTAGAAATGAATATGAAACACATATAAAATACAGCCACTTACCTTGTTCTTATATCGTGTAGGGCTATTTACTGAATACTAAATCGTGCTGTGTGTTTTTCAGTTCGTGGTAAAAATATGGAGTCGTTTTGACAGGAGGGGGTATATATATACAGCCGCCAAATTACCAACTGAAATTTTGACGACCAATCATTGGAGTATCACCTGTAGTTCCAAAGACTTTGTTTGCCCTGGATTGATCGCACCACGTAGATGAGGCCAAGAACTGGCAAACTTTGTAGCGGTGGCAGACAGACCAGGTGTCCAAGAGAAACCCAGCAAACACTAGACGTTGAACAGATGTTGGTTTAATGTTGATCCAATGTCGTAAACGGTGGACCAACTCTAAACTAACATTTATTCGGCGTCTTCTGTTTGCTTAGATGACGGGAAATTGTGCACGTGGCTGAGTCCTGCCCGATGGTAGAAGCCATGATGGCGTGGCAATGTAGCCGCACTGGGAAACGGATTTGGTCAACGCCAGCTGATGATTTGTCCAGGTTTGATGACGTTACTCCAACCTCCGGCCAAAGTTACCCAAATTTACGCTTGTTTTAGCTGAAAGTTTTATTGTGTGAGTGCAGTGAGAGAGAACCACGTTTTCACTGTACACATTATCATTCGAAAAATTCCAAAACACACTACTTTGAAATGTTACAAATTTGTTTTCCATTGAAATAATTATTTCCTGTAGGTCAACAATTCTCGACTTTACTGCAACCGTAGTCATTCGATCTAGTAAATCAATTTCTTTATATCTTAATACCTATAAACTCATTTTTAAAATATTTCAATTATATAAAGCATGATATAAATAATATAGCAATAAAATATCCTCTGCTAAATCATTTTAAATTCTGCGAGTGGATTATAGTTTAATATTGCCAGGCTGACCTATATCTTGAAAATGTGATTGGTGGCGATCTAGCCACAAATAAAATAAAATACATTCTCAATTGTGATGCAAGTAAAAACAAACTACGAGACAGAACATTAAGCTATATTGTGGTTGAAATAATTTCATTATTTGACTTATTTCGTCATTGAATCGTATCAACATCGTGGTAGCGATGTGCAATTTACGATATTTAAATTCAGCAAACTTCGCCAACTTGGGACGTTCTGTGTAAATTCGTGGACTGTCTCGGTACAGTGCTCACACGCAAAGGCAAACAGCAGTAACTGCTTACTTGTCAAGCCAACAATTACTGCTCTTTGTCTTTTCACGGACGTTTCTGGTTCTGTGGGGATGATGAAACGGGACTGATGTTCCGCTCACCCCGATCAATGGAGCGTATGGCGGACTGGGAGCAGGAAGGCAAACAGAAAACACCTGTTGTGGAGATGTGTCGCTGAGTTGGCAATGACACCTGTTCTGAAGTCGAAGCGGTGCTCCACGTAGCCCCACGTGGTCCGCCATCTGCAAACTGGGATGCCGCGTTGGCATCGCCGGCGGCGCGTCACATCGTAACACAGCATTACCGTACAAAACGAGAAGGCAATTACTGCATATTCGTTTTGCACGATAGTGCTGTATGTGCGCGCCGTGTTAAAACACATGGAATTAAAAGAAATGATTTAAGAAAAAGTCGTACGCCCAACTCGTTTTCGGTCCCCTTTGTAAAATGTAGGCCTTTTTTTGACGGGAAGGAATAACTACTTCAAAAAGAATTAGTACAAACTGTAGAATTTGTAAAGCTGGTTCTCCAAGAAGTAATAGAAATATATTAAATTTGACACACGATTACCCTAAATGTTCAATGAGAAACACAACAATAATCAATTGTGTCTTGTGTTGTGTGCACAATAATAATGACATGGATGTACCTTTTAATTTATGATATCATCATCAGTCTATTGAACGTACTGTATTGTCTATGAATACTAGTAATCTACTGATCAAAATTGAATGCCTCCAAATATATCAGGTTAACATTTAGTTCATTAAATTATAACTTCATTTGATAGAATTTTTTCTCTAATTTTATACATCAATCGCTGCAAAGTCGAAATGTAGATATATATATTTATAATGTGTGTATTTGTTTCGTAACTCTCTTTGTGCATTTTCAAAGTGTCTCTATATGGTCTCCTTAGAGCTGAAAGGGTTTATCTGTTACTCAACAAAGTGTCAGATACGCACTTTAAGTTCCAGAGAACGTTCTGTTCAATATCCCGATCACACACATCATTCCAAAGCAATTCCCAAGTTGTTACACTATTGGGCCAGTGTCTCTGACGTTTGCCCAGCATTACGGCATTGGTGGGTCAATGTATACTGTTGCTGCTACATACAAAACCTAGTAAACATGAGACGTTGGCTGACTGCTGACTCAATGCTGGGGCAGTGTGGTAAACGTTCATTTGACAAGCATCTCATGTACGTTGGGAGGCTGATGACAGAGCAGCCAATGGTGACTTCACTCTCCCAGGTGACGCTGCTGTTATTGGACAATTGAGGACACGTGGCCTGCCATCCTCTTATATAGTCTCCACCCCTCACTCATATCACACTAACAACTACGAAGATCACTGGTAACTTCCCAGGCAGCAACGAAAGCGTCACAATCATATTAGCAAAAGTAAGTACTACAGACCTTTTTTCTACCATTATATGTCGATTTGTTTTGTCAAGAATTTCCTAGGTCCAGTGAGATAAAGCGGCTTAGCCATTATCTGTCACATAAAAACAACCATTTTTAATGTTGGTGACTGTTATTTTCAGAAACGTGGCAAACAAGCATGAATCCCTATTCAATAAAATCAATTAAATTCTACATAATTTATAGGACTAATTGATATAATTATTAAAATCATATGATCGCTATGTATATATTTCAGTTAACGTTACGGATTTAAAACTAAGCATGTGTAGCTGATCATTTTGATAGTGATTGATTTTGTGATTTTCTTATCGGACTTTAGATATCACCCAATTTGATTTTACTTTTGACGTTGAACCATCATTGGGTGAACGTTTGGTATAAATCAAAAGTACGTAGATTGGTTATGTCGAGATATGGTACTTTTCCTGCTAGAGATGCAAGTGAATGAACTGCTAATTAAATCTGACCATTATTTGTCTTCAGAAATGCATCACCTCTTACTAATTGGCGCGCTGTGCGCGGTGCTGGGTTCGACTCTGGGCGGCGACTACACGGTGACGGACGAGGCCTGGTTCGACGTGGAGGTGAAGGATATGGATGGTCCGAGACAGCACTACAAGGGCCGCTTTGTCCTTGCCCTGTTTGGAGAGACCGCCCCAATGACTGTGCTCAACTTCCTCTCCCTCACCAGGGGATACACACGCGGAAACGTGAGTGATTCTGAGGTTTATTTAAGAAAAATAGAGAAACACTAGACGTCATGCCACCGTCTGCGATGCTTGCCTGATAATAAACCAGCATCGGATCAAAACCTTCCCAGAAGACAGAAGACGTTGAATCAATGTTGGTTTGACGGTGGACCAATGTCAAACCAACATTGATTCAACGTCTTGTGTTTGCTGGGTTGTGCGTTCTGAAATGAATGAATGAATATTGCTTTACGTCGCTTTCTGCACAATCATGGCAATGTCGCGACAGAAAAAAGCCCGAAGTCGGGACTATGCCCTACTCTTATCTCGAATTAATTTAAGGTTTTTTTATAGTGCACAGTTCCATAGGTAGAACTGTACACTCAAGGCCTTAGAACAGTTTGGAGCACTGAATGTGCGTTCTGGAGAAGAAACACGCGACTTTACATCGACGATGAATCAACGACATTGCCGTTCATTCAGCGTTGATGCAACGTCCTGCATGCCCCTGTCGCCTTAAACATGTTAAAATGACTTTATTGAACGAACTTATCTAACGCTTAAAAATACCACCCCGTTAATTATGGCACCAGCAAGCGACTTGTTTGCGACTCAAGTGGTTGAAACATCTGACGTGCGAAACCATAACTGCTTACTTGCCAAGTACTGTCCTTTTGCTTAAATATATATAAATTCATGAATTATTTATGCGCATAATTTATTAAATGTCAAAGTATAGATGACAAAGCCAAAAGGCAGTAATAGTTTACTTTTGAAGAAACATCAAATGCTATTTGGCTTTGCTGAGCAAATCTGTGATCCCGTTAAAACATAATATGCCCTACAGTTAAAAATAACTCGCACGACACGAGATTTCTAATGTTGATGTTTGGAGCATTTACCTTAAAATAGCTCTTAAACTGCCATATATTTTCCACCCATTCGAAACTGGAAGGCGTAAAACACTTTCCAATTTGAAGTGAGTGTAAAAGTGCTTCTAGATGGTGATATGTCTGAATAAGAAGTAGCTGCAATTTTCCGAGCACATAATTATAACCCGATGGGAACTAAGAGGATTGTGAATATATCTTGCCCACTGGTAGAATGATGAGCTACGCTATAGTCACAAGACTAACAAGCATAAAAGTGAAAATAAATACAATTGTGCATACGGGAAGTAAGTCAGCAAACCACCACGTCTGGTGATTTTTAATAGACAATGTACATTTTGTTGAGAGTTCTTTTGTTAATCTATATGGATTAGGTTAAAATGCTAGACGATGTTAAATGACTGATACCTGCTCGCAAAGAGTCACATTATTTACAGCTGAACACATATATTTGTATTTCAATAAACGTTTGAAATGGCTCTAAAAATACAATATAACAAAATCGACAAGATATTTATATTACTCAGCCTTATGGCATTAACCTTCATTGCTAACCAATTTAAGCGGTCATAAAATGGTTTAATCAATAGGCCTATTAGTCTAAAATGTCAATTGCAAGTTACCGTCGTGCGATAGTACACAGTTTTTATTTTGATAACTGCTAGCCGACCCACCTACTTTAAACAGCACGTTTAACTTTACACTGATAAAATATGGCTTACTTTTAAATGCTAAAAATATATTCCGCTGTTGATGAGTTACTGTTGATCTGGTAATATTCGCGAGGGTTTAATTTTCGCGATTTTCGCGAGGAGGACAAATTCGCGAATTCAAGAATTCCACGAGAATTATTTTTATAATAGCGCTACTAAAGAAAAATGGAAATTCGCGAATTCTAAACTTTGTGAAAAGTCCCAAAATCAGAAATTTGCTAAAATTTATACACGCGAAAATTACCAGATCTACAGTATATTGACATGCCAGCCGCACCACCATTTATAGCACTTAGCCCTTACAACGCGGGGATCGACTTTAGACGCCAGAATCTGACGTCTGTCTTTAGACGCCAGAATCTGACGTCTGTAGACGTCAGATTCTGACGTCTAAAGTCGATACCCGCACTGTAAGAGTAAAAAGATATTTCTAATGGTCGTAGACCCATAACATAGGTATTCATATAAGTCAGAAAGAGCTAAATAAGACATTTATGATGATTTAAAATTGAAAAAAAACCTTTGGTCTCCAAGGTTTTTATTTAAAAATACAGCGCTTTGAGGGTTAAAGTACTTATCACGTCTATAGCAGTTTCCAGTCTTTTTTATTTTTCCTTCAAACAAGAAAATTGAAGGAAAAATTAGCATTAACCCTTTAACCGCCAAATTATTCAATTTGAATTTTCACCCACTTGAAGTTGTGTCTCGCTGACGCGATCCACAACTTCAAGTGAGTGAAAATTATTCAGATTTGACAAAATGGAGCTCAACTCTTTTCAAATCTTGCGGGTTGATGTCACACTTTATATTTAACATGTTTAAAAGGTGGTACTTAATGTGCTAATAAAAAATGAAAACCCGAATAATTGCGGCACCGGCGGTTAAAGGATTGATCATTCTACACATGCAATATACCATATAACAGATGAATAAATTAGTGATGTCACATTTTATCTTTAACATATTTAAAATGTGGTACTTAATGAGTTAATGAAAACGCGACTATTTGCGACACAGGTGGTTAAAGGGTTAAATGTATAGATTAGCATGTATGTTTTTTTATTCAAATTCTACAATTGTAAGTAATGTCTAACCACTTGAAGTTGTGGGTCGCGGTAGCGAAACTTAACTTCAAGTCGGTACAAATTTTGATTTTATAACTAGATATTTTTATGAATACAATCTATGTTTTTACAGGAAAAACTGCACTACAAAAAAACTCCCATTCACAGAATAGTTCCCGACTTTGTCATACAGATGGGCGATGTCACAGAGGGTGATGGAACCGGCGGTGAGTGAATGTCCCTTTGTATTTGGAACAGAATGTATGGCCTTCCCAGCAAACATATCGGCCCTACGTTGGCTTAATGTTGGGCAAAATATGTTAGTTCAACAGATCCACCATCTAGTCAGGCTCGTGTTTGCGGGGTTGTCATACTGTCGGACAATATTAGTCATAATTTGAAGCTGCCATTGCTGACTCAATTAATTGAGAGTTTATTTGAATTCAAATTTGGATACCCCCGTGTACACTTAAAATTTCTACCCAGACAAAAACGTGATTTTGAATAATTTCAAGTTTAGAGTTTTTGCGCCCACAAAAAAAAAAGGAGTTGACCTCTGGCGGCCATTTCGAATTTTGGTAGCATCTTTGGTAGCATCCCCATGTTGCTACATATGTGATTTTTTTTTTTTTTAATTGACCACCATAGCTTTGCGTTTTTGCGCCGACAAAAAAGCCTGACGCCGGAAATGAAAAATGTATTGTTTTAGGCCACCTTTGTGCACATATAGGCTAAACCGAGCCAGGAGAACCTCCTGAAGATGGTGAGGTGAATGAGATGACACCAATTAAAGAGCCTATATGATATATCCTCTTTGATGACACCGTCCTCCAGACACAGGATTCGAAATTTGGGCGCGAATCCTGGCGCGACTAAAATTCCCCTTCCCCTACGGGCGGGGATAAAAAATGTGATAATAAAGTCTCATGCAATACACTGATTCCTAAAAATGTGAAAAATGTCGATACGGTTCGCGGTTTATATTGTCCATATGTGAAAAATAAAAACATTCATCGCATGCTTGATATAAATCCATGCTAGCGCCCTGAGATAATTCTATCTGAATTACGCTCACAAATAAATTTTACGGAGACTCAGCTGTACAATCACAGCACTGGAGAGAGAAACGGCGCCATGTAAATAAATATTTATGAAAGATATTTATTGATTCAGCGATAATTCAGCGGACTATGTTTGACCATCGTCACAGAGCCCTTTTAACATTTAGTTGACATTGTCTCAACTTCTCGTGAATAATTATACTGGGTACATGCGGCCTTATATTTTCCTTAGACAAATAATATTGACTGCATGTTGAAAGCGTTTTGTAGGTCCCTTTAGACCCAAAGGCTACTACAACCGTACGAGCACCCTCACCACATGTTACCCACGCCAACTTTCTTTGAGCCTCAATAGGTATGTCCAAAACATGAAATGATATCGTAACAGTAAAGAATAGGGACGAATTTTGTATTTTGACCGCTTATATGGGGGCACCCCCAAACATGTCTAGAATAAGGGGGTATGGTTACGTGAACGTCTGTCGTTGCTGTTCTGGTTAACCCTTTAACCGCCAAATTATTCAATCTGAATTTTCACCCACTTGAAGTTGTGTCTCGCTGACGCGATCCACAACTTCAAGTGAGTGAAAATTATTCAGATTTGACAAAATGGAGGTCAACTGTTTTCAAATATTGCTGATTGATGTCACTTTCCCATGTTTAAACGGTGGTACTTAATGTGCTAGTAAACAATGAAAACCCGAATATATGCGGCACCGGCGATTAAAGGGTCAATCATTCTACACATGCAATATACCATATAACAGATGATTAAATTTATATAACTTAATAACTTAACAAATAAAACGTAGGCCAATATTCATCTCCAGCAGGGGACGATATGCCATAACATTTCAAACGGTTGGACATGGACAAGAAAATGTAGCCTAATCACATTATTATGCGCGACGCTTGAGTTTTTGGGGCCTACTTATCAGTTTAGACATTACTATTTCACTTCGGCCGTCTCATAATGATTTTATTATTGTAAAACACGCAATGTAAAGTTAGAGTAGGTTTGGCAACTTATTTGTTTAATACCGGGCTGTTCAGCATATATATTATGATATATATTATTATAATAATTTTTTTTTTTATTTTTTTATGATAATAATTTTTATGTTTATTTAATTTTTATGATAATAATTTAAGCTATGTTTTCAAATTTACAAGAACACATAGCTAATGGAAGAACATAAAATTGGCAGCACATTACATATTATCAATGAAAAAGCAGCAACTCATTGTAAAGTATATAGCCTATATGATGAGCAAAAATCCATTGTTACAGTAGCTGTGGTTATATTTTGATATCATTAAAGCCGATTTTAAAAACATTTCTTTACCGCGAATTACGCCTTAGGCTATATCGATGGTTTCAGGCAAAAGCATCTTTGGAGATCGGTTCAATGACGAAGACTTTATTTTGAGTCATCGCTCGCCGGGCTGGGTGGCCATGGCAAACCACGGCAAAGACTCCAACAGCTCACAATTCTACATTCTGTTGACCAAGGCGAGATGGCTGGACTCTAAGCACGTTGTGTTCGCCAAGGTGGTCCGTGGATACGTAAGTGGAAAATCAACAAACATGAGCTCTGGTCTCCCAGTAAACACGGCACGTTGACCCAATGTTGATTTATTGTTGGGCCATCGTCGAAGACGGCGGACAAACAATAAATTAACATTGATTCAACCTCCCGTGTTTGCTGGTCTAATACATTAAGAAAAAATCATCAAAGCAAAAGTAATAATCATATTTTTTAATCCAACAGGAAGGACACGGCTATCAAATCTACTTTAAAATCAAATTTTGACAATTTCGACCTTACCGCCCGTTTTGTCTGACGAGCCATGCACCAAGTTGCATGTTTTTTTAATGCAATTCATGAAGTGAGAAATGGTATAATGTCCATCACATCAAGGAGAAGCTCAATTTTTATATTATTATAGGGACCTAATTGTGTAATTTATTCATAAGTTCACCACATTTTTATTCACATTGAGTTGGACATTGCGAAGAAATTCACATCTCAATGTGATTGAAAATGCGATTGAGAGTGAGCATGAGATAAGAGTGAATAACGGCTAGAGGAGAGTTAATATTGAGTCACTAAGGAGGAGATGAGCCCGATATTTAGGGCGAAAAAAGATTGACAGCTAGTTTAGTTGAATTGGATTATGTTCAAGCTGCAATGACGAAGCGTTGTTTTAAGTATAACGTTATTAATGGTTTAGCGGTATACGAACTATATAACGTTGTGGCATTTTACGTTCAGATTATATTGAAATCGGGGTACTTTGAATGTAGTTTTCATATAAGTAATTTACCACGTATTTTATTCTGTTAATGTGAATATAACATGTCTTGGTACTATCAACACTGATTACGTTTTTATCTTCCGTTGTTTCAATAGCTTTGTATCAAATAGAAACGCGTTGTATATGTTGTGTTGCTCTTTTTTTACAAAAAGGATGTCGTGGAAACTATCGGCAATGTAAGAAGTGACAGAAATACGGCGAGGCCCAAGAAAGTCGTGAAGATTGTGGATTGTGGCACGGTGACACTAGATCGCAAATATGACCTGCCAGAAGATATGCTGGACTCCACAGAAGACATGTAAATCCACGCAAAATGAAAATAATTTGTTGTGGCAATGATTTGCAAACGCATTTCAGTTTGGAGACTTCTGCCACTGTTAACATTTAGCTACATTTTTCACATAAAATAATTGCGTTAAAGATTTTATAAAATATTACATTACAATGTAACAGTGGTCATTAATGTAGAATATTTTTTCGGGTTGAAAATTCACTGCAAATGTATACTATATGCCTATTGTAATATACCTAATGCCAGCCCTGTTAAAATGAAGATTTTGACCAACATTTAGCCTGATGTTTGCTCAACATTGGAACAATGTTACAGGCTTTGATCCAACTTTGAGGAAACAGTACATTTTTCGTGCACACCATATATGAATAATCATGTTTACATAGATTAGTGTGACAAGGTGTCGGATTGCTACTAAATCTTGGATCGAGGTCCTAAATATCTATTTTTGATACAATACTTTCAGTCACTAAAATAAATTACTTAAGTTTTTTATTGTTTGGATATGACGAGATAAAAAGTCGCCTGATCATTCAACAATATATAATCACAGTTAAAATATGTTGTTAACATAGCAGATGGACGGCAATATATTTGCAGAAATGTTAGTAATATTTGTATGATACTTAGCAATAATAAATATGGTACACATAATTGTCCAGTGTGATATTTGACGCAATTGTTCAGAAACGTCTACGCTTTTACGATAGAATTTAATAATCGATTCTTCCCGTTAAAATGTGAGATACCACAACCTCCCACAAGCGCGAGATGTGACGGAAAAAGGTGCTGATAGAATTAGCTTTATCAATTAGCTTTATCAATCTGTTCACATCTCCCTTTAAAAACACCCACACAAAGCCTTTGGTTACCTATCATGTATGGTAGGCCTATGCGATATTATTCCAACACACACAGACTTTGGTCCATCGGTGGGTCCAGCAATGGTTCACCGTCTTGTGTTTGCTGCGAACACGAAAAAATTGAGTTAAGGCAACACAATCAGGCTAAAATCATAAAAAAATCACAGATTTTTTTGGGGCTTCTTACTATGACCATATGATATACACATGTCCATAGACTAGAACTGCAAAGGTTTTTAATTTTTGTGCTGCGCATTTAGCATTTAAGCGAGATGTAGAGACGAAATACTCAATTTAAATAATAAATAATAAATACGGGAGTTTCGTCTCTACATCACATCCTACAGAAGGCTGACCTCAGAGTTCGGGGTTCTGCCTGCAAATAAAAACATCAGGTTGTCCAGCACACCCTTGTTAAATAGCAGGATAAAAGTAACGTGTTAGGATTAACAAAAGCAAAGGATCTAAGTATCGGGCAGCATAATTTTGTCATAGCTAATATTGCTTGAAATTAATATTGCTCTGGTGTTAAATTAATATAAAAAAACTCGACAATAGCCCGCCGCCATTACTGAACTTAAAGCTATTGCGTCCACAAGGTCAATTTTTTTACATAAAATGCAAAAAATCGCAATAAATCGGCCATTTTGATTTTTTTCAGCCCTTATTGAAATTGTCCGAGAACTGGTCATTAGTAACATGCCTAACAAATTTGTCAAGGATACATAAACAAATTTTCAAGTTATTGCGCCAACAAGGTCAAATTATTGACGTAAAATACGAAAAATCGTAATAAATCGGCCACTTAGAAATTTTTTCAACCATTATCGAACTTGTCCGAGAACTGGTCATTAGTAACATGCATAACAAATTTTGGGAAGGATACATCA
The DNA here is from genome assembly GCA_964017125.1 of Flabesymbios commensalis. NCBI lineage: Eukaryota > Metazoa > Annelida > Polychaeta > Terebellida > Flabelligeridae > Flabesymbios > Flabesymbios commensalis. Next base: position 24,817,184 of record OZ024908.1, on the reverse strand, counting down.
AAAACTTTTCAAGTTATAGCGCCCAGAAGTAAATGTAAACGCCGACGCTGACCTTCAATTGCAATAACCCACCTTGTTTAATTAAAATTAAAAGGCGGGCTAAAAACTGTGTCGATTGTTTTGATTTTAGTGATGTTGAATCAATTAACCCTTTAAGCCTTCACGATGCATAAAAGCATCATTTTGCAATTCTGAAAAAATAAGTTAATTTCCACCCCTAGTGGTTTTAGAACAATTTTCATAAATCACTGTTTTAATAATAACGGTATATTTTTTACAAGTGTCACTCAATTCAAGTCATTTTCATCCACTACAAGTCGTGAATTGCGACAGCAATTCGTGGCTTGTAGTGGATGAAGATGACAATGGTAAACTCAGGCTGGAAAGGGTTAAGAAGGTCTGTGGGAAAATTTAATGCATTTCGTGTGATTTGCTTCAGTCATTTCAGGGAAATGCATGATGCAAGCTCGTCTAAGGTGAACAAACTGACACCTCAAAACGCATAATGTTTTAATAATGCGACCCCTCACAATTTTCGGTGTGATGCACCATATCCTAGTACGTGACATCAAATTAAGAATATTATGATTACAGGCCATTCAGAGGCCATTTGAGGTCATTTGAAAAACTAATAATTTAGGGGTGATCATCTCACATGTGGTCCAATTTAGCCTGTATATTTTCATATATATCTGCCGCCATCAAAATATTTTGCCATGTTAAAGGTGATCTATCACCCCTTATATAGTATGAATAATTTTGTGACAAATAAATCAAAGTTGCCACAAGATGGGGCACAAGTGTTTCCATATATGGGTTGATTAGCTATCATGGGACCCTCTGAGAGAGTTACATGATAGCCAATTAACCCATATATGAGGTGATTGGCTATCATGGGACCCTCTGAGAGGGTCACGTGATAGCCAATCACCCCATATAAGGACATAATTATTCATACCATATAAGGGGTTATAGATCACCTTTAAAGTGGTGTAATTGTCACAATTCAATAATCAATGATGATTATGATGGCAATTTTATTTATTTTTAAGAGATGTTGAATCGATTGAGATGGACTATGGATGTTTTTAGTGAGAGCCTGTTACGTGTGATTTGGCGCAAGGTCATCTTAATGACATGCATGATGAAACAAACAAATTGACACATCAAAACTAATAATGTCTTTGTGTATACCTTGTGGCCTCTCAAAATCTTGTGAGACACCACAGATTATTAAGGGGTCATTTCATTTCTTTGTTTAAACATCATTTACTTAAAACGGATTGCAAACAGCCATATGACCACTAGTTGCTCTGCTCACCCCTTAATTGTTGGCATTCTAACAACATCTTGAAGTAGCCTACCGGGTAGTATTGTTAATTGACTACAGTCACAGATAGTATGGCGGAATCAGTTGGGAGATCGACTGCCTGCCCCTCAACCCCCCCCCCCCCCCCCTCCACGCACACGTTTCGCAGCAAAATTTACCAAATGATTAAAAAGTGTCCAATATGACAGATTTTTTTGTGAAATATCAATGAGTATTTCAGAAGTTAGACATGGCATTTGACATGTTAAGTTATGCAATGTAGGCCTACTTCTGAGATAAACCTGAATGAAGTTAATGGGTTTATAGTCAGGGGGCCATTGTGTGTAGATCGCATTTTAGGGTTGACTCTGTCACCCTCTGCTATACTCCTGATAACCCCAGTTATTGATAACATCAGAAATAGATAAAGAGAGAATTTCTTTATTTATTTCTGATAGCATGCATATTCGGTTATATCAAAGTGCTTGTCGTCAATTTCAATTTTCTTGCAAAAATATATTTATGGCACTGTATCCATGACAACCCATTTCTGTAAATATGCAACAAAATAGACCAAAAAAGTCAGACAATCGAGAGTTAGTTTCAAAGGGTGGTAGCCAAGTGCAATATTTTCACCTTTGTTTAGTATAAAGTAATAATAAAGTGCTGTTGATAACTAGTTCAGCTACTAGCGCTCCATAATCAACGTTTTTGATAGTTTGCCAAGTTATCTCCGTTACCATGGATACCGATATATTTCCTTTTGGCTTTATGCATTTATCAGACTAAAGTTTATATAGGACAGTTTGGATTTACCGGTGTCAATCTTTTCAAATTTTTTAATGACACGAACACGACATAATGATAAATTATTTTCTACATCCTACTATATTCAACAAATTATGACGTCATAATTAAAAACGTTTTAGCAATAATGTAATGTTACATAGCGTCATTTATTCCGACGTTCGGAAGTGCCGCCATTAGTATAATTTCGATTTTCTAACATATCTTAAATACTACTGGTCGTATCAAATAGAGTAATATATGTAATCCAATATTCCATGGTCAAGAATTCCGATAAAACCGGTCTCAGAGCTTAAAAAATAGTGAAATAAAAAATGAATTAATATGATTTGTTTCTGTACACACTGATCAGCACAGTGTCAGCATCAGTATGGGTGCTGACCTACATATAGGGAGAGCGGTAACTTATCACCTAAAATATTTACTTTTATTGGTGTGTTCCACGACCATCGATTATTTAAACCTGTTTAAATCATATTTGTGTTATTATGTCTCACAAGGCTTACAAAATACTGTGGTGTAGTAGTGACTAAAAATGCTCACAAATTTGACACGACCGCAGATTATGCCAATTGATTCCACTGGCCAGCCGTCGTGCTGTCCACTGATGCGTGATACACTCGGCAAACATCGGTGCAGTGACAAGAGAGATTCAGTGGTATGAAACACCAGGAGCCGTATTCTCGTACAAGTTACGATGTATCGTAGGCTTCTGATTGGTCGAGATGTCCATCTCGACCAATCAGAAACCTACGATATATCGTAACTTGTACGAGAATACGGGCCCAGTTCTCCTCAAACAGACCCCCTGTCCAAAATTCCGCTCTCACAAAGCCCACATTTACATTATGAATATCACAATTACTACATATAATATCAACGGATAATAATACTGTCTAAAGTCTCTGCCATTAAAAACACAGAATGACCATCGGCTGCAGTCAAAACACTTTTACATCAATTTTACCATTAAAATCGCTTTGCGACGCGAGCCAGGAACAAATTCATTCTCGTCTGCATATCGTCTGCTAATCGAGTGCAGGTGCACCAATGATGAAGAACAACTAATATATCAAAATATGGTATATGTCATCCATTGCATTCATTCTCATTCCACTAATTGATCATCATTGTATATCTTAATTCCACCCATAATTGTCGGACATACGTTTATTAGACAGGGATATATCCTAACCAATCTAATAAACATGTCTGTCAAACTTTTCTCAACGGTTTCTATTGTGTTTTTTCTCGTAGATTTCAAATCTGCCAGATACCATTCGAGATTCTGCATATTTAATCAGCTAATTTGCATATTTCCAAAATGGCCGCCACAAAAAAGTAATTTGCTATGAATACAGTCACGGCAATCATAGTGATGTGTTTTTTTGGCCCTAAGTTCGGGTTTTGAGATCCCATAATGCCATTTTGACGACAATGTTATTTTTGGGGTCATTGGAAGGTCATGTGATAATTGAAATACAATATCCCACCTTTACGTTTTAGCAAAAAGTGCACAAATGGACTTTTTAGGGATAAAATGATGATTAGAATGCCTGATATTATATATTTGATTTCAGAGAGCTACATCTCATACACAAAACTATATTTATTAATACAAGATGGCAGCCATAATTCAAAATGGCCGCCAGCCGAACCTAAAATCAAGATATCTGAGCTTCTAGATATCATATTTAGGCCATCTTAGTGTCTAGATTGGGGTTTTGTGGATCAAGGAATACAATGTCAGACATCATTCTACTTTCAAATGATTTTTGATGTCTTTTTGATCTCTATAGTTTGATATTTTGGCAAAATTGTGTTATATCATAGTTATATTTGAATAACTTCCTCCCAGAATGAGGTTATCATCCGCACACTGTTCACATGCTAACATGATCAAAATTAAAACCATATACATCACATGTATATGACAGCGATAAAAGAGATAAATAGGCATTTTAATGCGGCACTGTTATTTTGTAGCGTATGTAGAACTACTACCCAGAACTACTACCCAAGGGGTAAACATCATATTTTCTGGAAAACTGACACGGCGTGTTGTAAGAGTTTGGGCACCTGAAATGATATCTACATATATTTAGGATCACAACCTCGGTGCACAACCTTGCAAATCGACTATTAGAAATTGGTAGAAAACCGATAATGGCGGCCATTACCGAAAAACTTGAATTTGTCAATATCTCGGTCAATATTTAAGATAATTTGCTTTTAAAGTTGTCTAAACCAATATTTTCAGGGTCAAAGATCAATATAAAACCAGTCCTGAATTGATGTTATGTCTTGTAAATATGTATACCAGTAGACCTATATACACACAACTCTGCTTTTATGTTTTGGAAATAATGTTTCACACTGTATAGGAATAATCACTTTTTATAAGAAAACATCATGATTGTTCGATGTCATAACAATGATAATATTTATTGATCAAAAACTTGATAATATAATAAGTATTAGCCCTTGCAGTGATATTGCATTTGGCATTATAATCACTTCATAACATAGTCAGTCTAAGGGGTACTGGGATGATTGCTAGTAGCAGTACTTTTCGCACCCACCTGGGGAGGGTCATTTGGGCTCTGTCCCGTCTGTTGCATGTTGGGGAAGCTGCAGCCTACACGTGGCTGGCTATAATATTGTGGTGGATTGCCAGCTGGGTAGCCTGTTTCCTTCACTCAATAGTGGTGCCATTTAATGCAGCTCCCGCATCAGTACAGACACTGATGTTGGCCGTGCTAGAGCCTAAACAGGCGATAGTGTTTGACATTAGGTCTCTCATGTGGGATGGATGGAGTTACCCTCAAATATTGTGACTCTTGAGGACTATCCGACCAGAGGATAGCGGGGCTGTGCTGAAGGCCTGGGTGTTTCAGCATTAAATTGCATATCAAAACCTAAGTCTTTGATCGTCTGGGCATGTCTGAGGGTAAATCCCCCTAGACATGCCCAGAACATCGGGCAGTAACCCACCATGCCCTATCACCCCACGCTCACGTCATCAAGGTCTCAAGGTGTTGTACGCAGCAACGTTTGCTTAGATCTCTAACAGTCTTCTACATAGCAGGTGATTTTTCTTCTCTTACTCGAGCAGTTTTTGTTGCAACCCTTCTTGCAGCCACGTGTCATTGTGTGTGTCATATATGGTGGCCTTGGTGGGTTTGTAGATTTATCTGGGATCAGTTTATCATTTTATACAACCCGTCCATAGTCCTCAGGCTTACAGGTAAGCTTGGCGATGTAAGCTGACTTGTCAAGTGCTGTTGCCAATGCTGCCCGCTTTAGATGATGTTCTAAAGCAAGAGAGTGGCAGTAATTTCAGCAGTGATTTGTTATTATAAAAGTTGATGAATCGGAGTATATATAGCTATATCACATTCACAGCCTTCGAAGTTGGATTATGTGTTTACAAAAAGCTACTTTGCCTGGTCATACACATCTATCGTTATTTCAATGTGAGCACCATGGCATCATCAGCTATCATGCTATCATTCACGGGTGACAAGAGCTTCGTATAATTATGATCTGCAAAGTAATGGCAGCTTTGGACACCATTTCTTTCACATCAAGACCAGAAGCTCTGCTGAACATAACGAAATAGCTAACAAGGAGCGATCCAAGTGGTTTTCAAGAGTTTTTCTAACAAGACTCGCTTTCTTGCTTTTCTATGTCAGACATGGTACCAAGAGGAACAAAGTGATCCTTGCATTTGTTCAACTAAATTTCACTTAGGTGGTGGATAAAACAGAGTGTACTAGTTACACATACATTCCATTGTATATTTGGTGATTGGTCGTTCATCTCAAGACAGCTATCCATTCACGAGTTTTGCCGCTCCAATGGGTCATGCAAACTTTAGGGCACTGTCATTTATCCACATTATCAACGGATGAAATACCATGGGCTATTCATTCTCTACTGGCATGTTAAAGTTGGCTGAATAATATAACTACACTGGTAGACTTTGCTGATGATGGTGCTCCCAGTGAAATCACGATATATGTGTGTGACCAGTCACAACAGCTTTTTGTGAACTCATATTTCAACAAGAGAAGGCTGTGATAGAGATACGCTCAGAGACAAAACGTTCTTAAATAATATTATTAAGTCAACACTGCTGAAGTTGTTGCCACCCAATGAAAATGCTTTCCAACAGCATATAAAGCATGCAGCCAAGCCATCCTCAAGCCTTAGGACTATGGATGGGTTGTAGAAAATGGCAAGCTGATTCCTGTTCAGTCAAATGTTTTCTTATCAAACGAGATTGATAATATCTAGCGCAAAACATTAATTTCACACTATCAAATGCATGGCTTTGTGTACTATCTTGTTAAGGAGACATAAAATCACTTCAGGGTTGGCTCTATATTGATCCTTGACCTTTAAAAGATAGGTTTAGACAACTTTAAAAGCAAAGTTTCTCGGTAATGACCGCCATTATTGGCCTCCTGTCAATTTCCAGTAGTCGATTTGCAAGGTTGTGCACCTAGGTTGTGATCCTAAATATATGTAGATATCATTTCAGGTGCCCAACCTTTTACAACACGCCGTGTCGGACTGTCAGTTTTCCAGAAAGTATGATGTTAACCCCCTGGGTAGTAGTTTTACATACTCTACAACATAACAGTGTCGTTTTATAATGTAAATGATGTTTATTTACCTATTTTGTCGCTGTCATACACATGTAATTTATATGGCTTAACTTTATATCATGTTAGTATGTGAATTCAGAACAGTGTGCGGATGATAAACTCATTCTGGGAGGAAGTCATCCAAATATAACTATGGTGGCGTAGATGGATCACACATTTTTGGCAAAATATCAAACTATGGAGATCAAAAACACTTCAAAAAACTCTGAAAAATCATTTTACAGTATAATGATGTTTGGCATTTTATCCCTTGGTCCCAAAAACCTTAATCAAGCCACTAAGATCGCTTAGATATGATAACCAGAAACTAAGATATCTTGATTTTGGATTCGGCTGGCGGCCATTTTGAATTATGGCGGCCATCTTGTAATAATAAATATAGTAATGTGTATAAGATGTAACTCTCTGAAATTAAATATATATTATCAGGCATTCAAATCATCATTTTATCCAAAAAAGGTTAAGTTGTGCACCTTTTGCTAAAACGTGAATGTTGGATATTGTATTCAATCGTCACGTGACCTATGACCTTCCAATGACCCCAAAATTATTATTGTCGTCAAAATTGCTTTATGGGATCTCAAAACCCGAAATTAGGGCCAAAAAACACATTTCTAGGATTGCCGGAACTGTATTGATAGCCGATTACTTTTTTTCGGCGGCTATTTTGGAAATATGCAAATTAGCTAATTAAATATGCAAAATCTCGAATGGTATCTGGCAGATTTGAAATCTACGGGAAAAAATACAATAGAAACCGTTGAGAAAAGTTTGACAGACATATTTATTAGATTGGTTAGGATATATCCCTGTCTATATTGGCATCAGACAACAATTTTCAATCCAATCGTCACACAAACCTTGCTACTTCCACATACTTGACAGCTATTGACAAATCTATCAATGGTGTTCGAAAAAAATAACATTAAGAATCATTTAGCTCGAGTTATTTCCCAGCATATGATACAAACAGATAAATGGTAAATAAAAATATATTAATAGTCTGGCCTAATTGTCCGTAATACACACCTTTAGTTACCGTAGACCCTACTAAAATAATTTTGTATGTCAAACGAGCCGTGATCATTAATTTGTATTGTAGGCTAAGGGTTTTAATTTGAAACCCTATGGAATATTAAATTATAGTCAGAAGATTATTTTTAAAATGACTTGTTTGGCGTTTGATCTCGCCTTGAAGTTCTATTTTCCATTTAGAGAGTGATATATCTTCTAGATACTCACTTGCAATAATTGTGGCGGGTTGTGGGTGAAAATATACATTTTAAAACTTCGCGCTTCAAGGGATGGCATAGATTTGATCAAATGCGGTAATATCTGTTTCATACCAAACTCCCGATTAGATGCTCTCCATAGCAACCATAACACGTTAAACCAATGTTGGCTTAATGTTGGCCCAGCGTCATACATAACGAGAACCATGTAACAATGAAATAATTACAAAATGTTGACAGATAGCCAAATACTTTCACAGATTTGGCCATTAAGGGTCACAATTTAGTCATATAGGCCCCCCCTATAGATTGCACGGGCATTTTCGGCGCTCGGATATTGGGAGTAGCAGTTGGCCGTGCATGTACTAATATAAGGACGGTCATCGAGTGATAAACTTCAAAAGAGAATACGCAATACCACATCGAAAACTAAATAAAAAGCCTATTCTGCTAAATACAATACGATTGTCGGCCATATTATGGAAGGTATACATGTATATCTTAATGAATACGATACGATTCTATTGATAGAGACATATTTCTCTCAATGGCAACACATGAGACATGTGAAGATGTCTCAGGAAATGGTGTTATAAGACGTCACGCGTTGACCTAGCACTTACTATAAAGGTGAAAGGTACTGGTTTATAGTCTGATATCAAGTCTGAAGACCTATCATCCGACTTGACATTTTACTCCTCGGTCACTGGACCTGTTCATTCGTGTGTCATTTTGACTCCACAGAGAGCAAACAGTCCTGCAGCTGTTTCGGTGCGTTGAACTTATCGTACACATTGCCATCTCAGTCTGTCCTATCAGGTACTCAATTTCACCCGAGTCAAGTGAAGCATTTCAGGGTGAAGTGCCTTGCCCAAGGACACAACATCTCAACAATGTCCCAAGATTGAGAGGGGAGAGACATATTTCTCAGAAAATCCTGCACCAAGGCGAGCGGGATTCGAAACTGCACGGCAGGCAGCGACATCGGCAGAGCGCCACACTCTAATCATTGCGCCATGTCCCTCTCTATGTCTTACTATTATAGGCAGATTGTTCTGTAATTTGGGTGTGTTATTTGTATTCGGACATTCATCATATTTCTGTCAAAGTATAATAAAATTAAATTATGCGGCCTACTTTTCTGAATTATTATTTAAAATAACTAGTCTATAACAGAAACAAATAATGGTTATGATACATTAGTAAAAAGAATGGACTCTAAACACAATGGTATGCAATTCATAACCTTCTTATTCATCACATCACAACAAGCCCTGTTATTATACCTGCTCTGAACAAACTGCACAATAAGCACTGACAAGTAAAACATTTCAGTTTATTTTGCAAAATTGTTACCATGGTTAACAATGACGTTTTTTAAAACGTCTCAGGTAATGCAGTGTTTATTCCAGCGGGCGGCAAACTGGGACGCCCCTTATGATGGGATTTCTGTCTAGTTAAACCCCTCGCACACTCTCCGTGCACCCAGCATGATGGCAGTCCTAACCAGTCCCCCCCCCCACACACACACACTCATCAAATATTCGTGGAGAAATAGATAGCACTCTGACCGTGGTCAATCAAATATGGTCATGCTTCTGTAGGAAACGGTCTGCGATCGTCTGTAAACAGGAGTCCTTTCTAAATAATTCACCTTTTGGTCGCGGTGCGGCATGTTGATATTGAAAATGGTGTATAGCCACCGTGGGTCCTTTGATAAATGTCATTGAACATTCATTGAGCATGTCAGTCTACCGCGGCTGCTCACAAATAAAAGTGAAAAAATAAATATAATAGACGGGCTGTTATGGATATTTTGGATCAATTCTTCCAAAGCTACAAAATTTGGCACAGATATAGAGCAGATTATACTCTTTCGATTTGCGATGGATGCCAAGACGGGAATCGCTCAGGGCCGGTGTATTAGCAAAGTCCAAGATGGCCGCCATACAGATTTAAGGTATACCTTGAGATACCCAAGGGGCTAGTGACCACGTGATATATCGCTATGTGTTATAGTTAAGGCCACTTCAGCTACTTCTGATGTTATTTTATTTAAATAATTGGATTGTTCACAATTATTAAATAAAAAAAACAATTTAAAAAAAAAAATGCTTGAAAATAATTAGGTTTCATACTAGGCCAGGAGTAAGGTGTCACCCGGAAGGGGAATTTAAACCACTATTATTTTCACATAGCTGGACTACTCAGCGGCCAGAATCAACCTGCTGACCGGGTAACTGCAGCTGCTTTACTGAAATACGGCTATAATGTGCATGACCTATGTGCGATTTTGGTCCGATTTTTTAACCAGGTAGAGCACGGATCAATTTAAAATCCTGCTTCTGGTTAGGCCCTACTATATAAAACTCTTCATGGGTTGGCACCAGCGTAACTCTCAAAACTCATAAAACTGAGCAGACCCACATACTGGAACTGCGCCATATTAGAACATTTTATTCTTATTATTAAAGTAAAGCGCCCACTCTCCTGCAGCATTCAAATCCAGACTGCTGCGAACTACAAAAGCTGTGCAGAGCTTGCAAACCCGGGATGGAACGATACCACACTATTAGCCAGCAATTCAAAAATAACACTTCTATCAACATCAGTTCACTCCCACTCCTGCCAATGTCAGGATGCTATGACAACGATAATTTCACCTACACTTATTTGTCTGGCTGTATTAACAAAACTAATAATTCTTCAATCAGTCAATCTGCTTTTATTGGCAAAATATGTATAATTCTACTGAAACAAAAGATAATAGTTTTAAAATGTCAAGGTTGAATATTATAAAGCTCATGACACAATCATTATTATAAACATAAATATAACCTGGTCTTCAACATAAAACGTACAGGTCATTCAAACTTAATGAATCTGTATCAAATGCAATGCCAACGTTACAAATCATCACCATAATTTAAGTGGCGAAAACACCAAAATAAACACATTTTTTTTTCCCATATCTGTAATGTTTTTCTGTCCGATGAACATATCACTAAACGATGTGTACTACATTCCTGTAGAAAATTTCACACCATAAAGGCTTGCATTATGCTCTGGTTAGACTGCTCAGTGGCGATAAATTACAAATGTCGCTGAGATGCTGTTGTAAATGCAAACGTTTGGTACTCAATATCAACCCTTTAAGTTTCGCTCAAGGTTATAGCTATCTCTGTATATCATTGCTTCAGGGCTAAAGGGTTATATCTATCACTTTAATGTGTCGGAAATAAGACCCTTTATCTCTGACCCGACAATATTTACATTAGCATTAACAATTTATGTGTGTAAATTCCACCAAATTTCATTACCTAATAACCAACTAATTCAAGTTGTAGGTCGTGATCAGTGGTGATAGCGATGTACAACTTTTACGTGGGTGAATAAATATCTTATTGACTTATTACAATTACTATTATAGCCTATTATTGTCAATTATTTTCTAAAAAACCTTGTCATTCACTAAATCATAGTGTACAAAATCCTCCGACTAAAAAATATCATCTGCTTCCACTAACATCAAAATTGTGTTGGAAAATAATCGTCAATATAGCCACAAAAAGTACATTTTTTACAACATAAACTAATGGCAGCGTACATTTAATATCAGATGATACATTGCACTGAATCTTTGAAACTTTAAATATATATCTTGGTTGACTTAGAAAAAATACAGAGAAATTTAAACAATTGTCAGCTATGTTATCCATATCATATATAAGATAAACTGTACAGCTGTTATTCTACTGCTGAAAATGTAGGTGTACTGCTTTAAATCTGAAAATTAAAACAAAAATAATCACGAGATGTAGACACAATGTTGGTTTAATTAGGGCCACGATCTACAACACCGCCAAACAATAAGCCAACATTATGTCAATGTCTCATGCCAATAAAAGCAAAATACCTTCTTACACAGCCCATAAATGGTTGAATTGACAAAATTGATCTTAACCATTGTGCTACGGAATTTTTTGTTTCTATTTTTCATATATTTGAAGCTGGAATTGCTGACAGCTACGGAAAATAGTTCTATTTATGAAAGAAATAGTCATATGCCAAATGAAGTTCTGGATATTTAATTAACTAGGCTTCCACCAAAAACTATTTTATCAATTTCGGTGCCTTCATTTTGTTTACAAAACATGCTTGCAACCTAATATATATGGTGCCAGCAGCATAAGGGTTGCTGTAGCGGAGTTCAGATTAAGAGCACACAAACATGTGGTTATTTAGTCTGGTATGAAATTAATTCAAAGAATAGTAGCCACAAAATAGAAGCAAGTTAACTTTTGAATGCTTTGAAGTATTGAGAGCTGTTATAACAATTCTGACAAAGTTAATTCAGCTGTCAATACATTGGTAGTAGCAGTTAGTTTATCTGAACTAGAAAATATGAACACATTGCGTCTAAACTTAAAATACTCAGCATTGAAGACATATATACATTATGTATCATACAAATCGTTCAGCTGAGGTAATCACCTGCCTCAGATTATAAAAATAAATTATTATTATACTTAATATACTCCTACATTAACATTACAACAATCACAGTCTAGATGCAAATACTACGATAGTATAAATATTCAGATTACATGCTATCATTACTATATCTGAAAGCGTGATATTCCCACCCTTAAAAAAAAACAAATCACAGATGCCAAGCAAACACGATATGTTAACCCCCTGTTGAGTTGATACTGAGCCACTGTCAAATACAGTGGTCCAGCATTAAAACCACATTCAATGTGTTTGCTGGATTTATATCATTAATTGTCAAAATAAGTAAATTACTCTAAATAGTTCCAAAGGTAAGAAATTATAAGAAATGCAAAGATTATACAGTAACTTACTGCTTATAATCCTGCTGACATTGCAAATTAATGTGGTCTGTTTGTTGTCAATCAGGTTTGAAAAAGATAGATCAAATATCATAACAAAATACAGCAAAAGTTTGCCAATAAAGAGCAATAACTGTGGGTGTAATTTAGGGTATTTTCTTTTACTAAATATGTTTAGTAGACATATGCCTATATTTTATGTGTGTCACATGTACTCAATGAGAATATCACTATTTTTGTTTTCAACTTGAATTTAAATTATTTCAAACTTCAAATACAAACATCTCTGAAAATATATTATATCATATGCTGAAATCTTAACTGCTATCTTTCTCATTCCATCTAATACTGTTTTCTGAGCATATTAATGATACTTTTGCCTTGAAAAATGTGTTTATTTAGAAAGATTGACAACATTTTTACAGTAGATACAACAAATATAAATGATTTTCATCAGTCTGAAGGAATTTGTGGGGTCACCGTAAATTCAGTCAGCACTTGAAGTGCTCGCGATTTTATTTAACTTCTATAATTATTGTATTAGCTTGAAGCAGCAGGTTGTTTTATCTGTCATTGTCGTGAATGTGGATTGGTTGCGATATATAACTATTCAAACAGCTACATCTAGCCTTAATCTCCCTAGTCACAGCAAAACCTACTACGCGTAATATAACAAAGATATAAGTGTTCAACAAACATGATTATTATTTATGATTTTAGAATGGCACATTGATTAGTTTAAACAGCTATTGAAAAAAATATAACAGAGCAGATTGCTTTTTCACTTAGTAATTCAAGAGTCGTGTCTGCCAGTTTATTAAGTGCCAGATATGACCAAGGTAACAAAAAGTTTGCATGGCAGTTTTACTCTAAAAACCATCCTATGGAGCACTACGGCTGGTGAAGTTTGTCAAAGAATTACCTTAAGAAAATAGACTAGAAATTACACACCATAACATACAAAAATTTGAAAGTATTTTTGTAATGTTAAAACACTTCACAATACGTATTTACAATATTAATTTCAGGTTTACATTAGGCATTGAAATTTTAGCATTATCATTATTATTACATATCTATGGATGGTATATAATAGGTTGTTAATTCTGCTATGGTCGATGGCGGAATTAACATTGTAAATGATAGTGATAAAACAAATAGATGCTTGCTTTCTACATGCTGTTGTAATCATTATTATTGTATATTTTATTATTATTATTGTACAATATACAGTGCAAAATAATGCCATGTAAATCCACAAAACAGTACTGTTTAATGTGCTGATCCTGGTAAGCTCAAGAAACTACACCATTTACATACAAAATAAAAATAAATGTCTTATTAGCAGCGTTATCACTCAGGTAATTTTATCTCATACAAGGTGGATTGGCCAGAGTAATTCCATCTTGTGTATGATAAAAATAAACATGCTGTGATTAATATCTCACTGCAGTATGCATGGTACAGGCATTCAATACATAACAGATCTTTGTTCATCTTGGCCAAGCTGAAATAATGGAAACCAAACAGAAAGAAGGAATGGAAAGACCAGACAATGAAAATAGACATGGGCATAATGAAGCATTGCACTCCATATCAAAGGTTTAACTGTATCTTAACCCCTAGAGCTCTGATGTCAACTGTAGTAGTGTTTTCATTAGTTTTTACTGTGGCCAGATTATAAACGGGAACTATGTTTTAAATCTGTGAGAAACATTGCGAACTAAATTTTACAAATCCAAGTAATTTTTGTCACTTGAAGTTGAGGATCGCAGTAGCGAGACACAACTTGAAGTGACTGAAGATGTCAAATTAACGGTGCAGAGCAACTTTTAGTAGATTTTAAATCATTTATAGGATACTTAGGATATGTCCAGAGAAGATAGAGACCCAAACCTAAAATGATTCTACAGAGTGGAAGCTGATCGACACAGGTCTGGTCATGCATCGTTGGAGACAGCCAGACTACCCTGAAAATTGATCTGTGCTGAACATATAAATATGGGTAGAGTAACCAGCACAAGGCATGTGTGCTGTGGATAACAAACATTGCCACATTAGGTTTAGAAACTCAACAGTGACAAATTGAGCAAGAGTATATTAAAGATAGACAAATTAATATGTCATGGTATCTCAACTTAATATGATAATAATACTGTTTATAACCCCCCCCCCCCCCTTCCAAACATGTTAGCAATATTGACCCAAAAATCCACATTACACTCACTTTCTCTGAACAGTGCAAATTAATTTAAAAGATAACACCACGTCCTATGATGATATTCCAGAATATAATAGGACACATATTTTCATCATTCTGATAACGAAAACCCATATATATATATATATATATATACTATGTGACAATTAATTATTGCAGATGTACCCACTTCACTATAAGGGATTAAGCTTCTGGTTCAGCATTATTTTGTTATTGTGATAGGAGGTGCTGAAGATACTTGCTCCAAATTTGCTAAAATGTGAAGTGCATATAGTGCATGATTGGATAGTAGCATAAGTTATACCTAACATAATAATCCATAACACTTTATGGGATACAGGCTGCAACATGTACAAGACCACGTGGAATACCTCTAGCACTTACTTAATCATTTTATTGAATCAAATTTATTTATGCTGAAACACGCAAGGATATATTGGTATTAAAGAAAATGTAAAAGTAGTTGAAAAACAGCAGCATTTCACAATCCAACTGTACTAATTTCTACAAAGAAATGACGTTTCTTGATTGACAATTTAACAGCACCTGATAAAGTCTGTCATTGGGTCGGTGCTGAGAATTACACTTTTGCCTGATCTTTTGAAATGTATACAAATCAATGACTATCATTTTGAACTGTATTTCCAAAGGAGGGTCATGTAAGGTGCCTTCCAAGCAGGCAAATGAAATACCACTGAAATGGGAAAATATTTGGTGGTATATCCTCGGTTGATCAAATATTTATCTGATATCTCTAGCGGTGGGGAGATACAAGTGGGAAACAATTACATACATGTATCTCTTTAATTTGTGACAATTGTTTTTTAATTCTTGATGATTAAACATGCATTTCACATCCAAGAACTGTTATTTAAAACCCTAATAAGAACAATTTTTCATATCATGATTGGTAATTGAAGGGTTAATTAATATTCAGAAAAACAACTTCAAATAAAACAATAAGTAGAGATTCAGGGCTTGTATAGACTTATAAATGCAATGACTGAGAATATCAGTATGATTGTCTCAGGAGTAAATGTATGTATTTGCCACAAATGCAACAGTATAACAACCTGTGACGAAAAGCCACTTATTTTGCAGATCCTTCTACTATTCGATTCTCTGGTGACATGTGACACAGTAAATTTAACCCTTGTCATGCTAGGTCTGAATTTATAAGAAACAAATAAAATGCCACTGGAAATGATAAAATATTAGATATAAGCTCAGTTATTGACATATTGAAGATGTCTCTTTTTTTCAATATTTATATATTTTCCATCATCCACTGCTGGGAAATTCTTTGATTGATCGAGCACCTATCACTAACTATATCGTGGATTTCAGTGGCCTTATATTTCGTCTGAAACTGCTTGAAACTGACCGCAGCATAATTTTTAACCCTTGTCCTGCTGAATATTGTCAAATGTATTTTTCGTCATTTGAAGCTGGAATTGCTAAGGCAATTTCCAGCTCCAAATGACAAAAATGTTTAGATTTTTTTAAGATATACATCTTCTAAATTGAATTATTTGACTAGCTGAGCATCTACCACAAACTATATTATCTACTTTCAGTGACATATTATCCGGCTTAAAATCTGTTTGAAAACCGTATATATACGGGTGCAGCAGGATGAGGGTCAACATATTAGGTAGACAGCACAATACAGGTCCTTCTCAATCCCAGTGGTGCAAACAGCAACATACATGTAGTCTAAATAAAAAAAAGAATATCAGTGAGCAGCAATATAATATAAAACTATACACAATAACTGCTATGTGGGTATCTGTAGGTTCACTAATGCTTGGCCACACAGGATTCTGAGTATGGCATAATACAATGTACACTTGTAGATAGTGACTGGCACTTACTGTGTAGACAAGAAAATACAATAACGTAGCTGAAAATGGTCCACATCATTCTGCTTTCCATGCAAAATATACATGGCCTTTATAAATAAATATATAAAAAACAAATTCAGGTCTCTATTCCAAATCACTGGACACACGATTTTAATTGGCAACAATACTGTATGACAATTGTGAATCATATTTTAGCATCATCATATATACGTAACCCAACTTGTCATAAAAAAATCAACATCTTTCCGTGGCAGTACATATACAACATTACCCACAACACATTGATTTTAATTGTAATATTAGTTAGTTACAAATATTTACCAATATTGCCGTGCAAAGCTAAAAAACAGCAACTACTACTTTTCAAGTAAGCAGTTACTGCCTTTTAGCTTTAGAGCAGGTTTGTGTGTCATGTGAGTGACAAATGTGACAGCGCTCCCAAAGTAACAAAATATCTTCAAGTTATATAAAAATGCTAGCACTGAATATAGTTATAATAGTCCCGTAAAACACAAAACTTCAAACCAATACCGGCACAATCGCTTACGTTGGCTTATTCAGATTACTTATAATCTGCAGAAACTAAGAAAAGAACAGGATGAAGAAAATAATGCTAATTTCTATAATAATATAAACATACTTGACTAGGATTTCATTGTTAAATTTATAACCATTTCTCGGATTAGATGGGTCATTATTTCATGTAGGTAGACAAAACTGAATCCGATGGGGCCTACAATATTTATCAAACTAAAAACAAGACGTTATTAGCACTTAAAGAGGTAACCCTTGTGCTGCTGAATTGTTTGCTTCTAGTTTTCATTCATTTGAAGCTGGAATTGCTAACGCAATATCCAGCTTCAAATGAATGAAAAATATTTATAATTATGAAAAATAGACATCTCGACAGGGCTCGACATTGGACTAAATTTACACTCGTTCAGTTGGACAACTGGCTTAAAAGTTGACTAGTCCTTCCCAAAAATATCACTTGTCCTTCCTAATTATTGTCAAGCAGGGACACTCGTCCGGAAGAGCAAGCTCAGTGAAAATGAACTCGTCTTTCTGAGATTCTTGGTTGTCTCGAACGGGGCCAATTTCTAGCCATGTCCAATATCCAAAAACTATTTTATCAAATTTAGTGATATTCATATTAATCTAAAACATGCTTGAAACCGTATACAGTTCCAGCAACACAAGGGTCAATATTGATAGCGATATAAAGATTGTAAGAGTAGGCCCTACTAGATGATTTTGGTTGAAGAAGGTTTTCATATTAATATATTTTTTGCTTCTGGCTTTTAGCTGTCAGATTGTTTTCTCATTTACACCTGTGAAGGTTGTAATTCCAGCTTGACAAAAAAGAAGATATAATTATAATCATATGTGAAGAATAGATATTTTATTGAAAACTTCTACTCATGTAGTCGAGAGGTACCAACTGATTATATTTGCATGATTTATTGTAAAAAAATACAGGAATACTGAAGGGTAAAAATACAAAAAAAGTTGATTGTTTTTGTTTGATTAATGGTAAACATTGTGTTAATATCATTAATAATTGATAGCACGATAATCCAAGCACTTTACTACAATAAAAACGTATGATCCATCATCAACATGAATGCCAAAGCAGATACATGAAAAAACAAATAATATGCTGCTTATATTTCTGTAAAACCAAAATACTCTTTTACAGTCAATGTGTGTTAGAAGCATGGGTGAATAATAAAAAAACAAATAATTTGCAAAGCTGTATCATATAAACACAGGCAGTTCAAGGCTCTTATACAGTTTGAATGTCATGCTGAACATTCCTGGCAAACATTCCACCTTATGTTGAATATGAGCCAACATTGCAGACGATGGCCCAACATTGAACCAAGGTAAAGAAAATATCCTCTGATCTGATTGAGTATCAAAGTGCATATCTCTACCACTATTAGTACGAATGTACTATTTTTACAATGATCAGTCCAAATTGGTCAAGTCAAAAACCTTAGCTTTAAATCAGTAAACCAAACCTGTAAAATAACTGCGATGATCAAGATGGCCCCACTGCCAAACAAGTGTATGTCTTCTATGTGATATCAAAGGACAACAATTGAATTTGTATTCAACACAAAAATAAAATTGTGTTTGGAATACAAATTACCGGTAAGTAGTCTTAGATACAGGTGAAATAGAAATCAGGCACAAGCTTAGGGGATTCTGGGTTAACTACTTCATTCGTGCCTTGTACGGGCGAGTGCAACTTTGCGCCACATAATCATACCATAAATATAAGGAGTTTTCTCAAAATTTCCTGATGTCCCAACATCAAACACCATTCATATTAGTGGGTAGGTTGTTGTTACACCTTTCGTATTGACAAGTTGTGATTTTTTGTCAGTGTACTCTATTAACTACTGTGGTGATTTCTCAGCGAATTCATTTGGCGTAAAAAAGGGCACTTTACTTTAAGAAGTCACAACTCCAAAAAATTCAGTTGTTCAATTCAACGCTATTTTCACCTTCGTCGCTATTTACTTTTAAGTGGTAATCAGAATAAAATATGTACTTCAGGTCTAGTGGTCAGCAAAAAGAGTTACTATCTCTTGATATCAAAACACTGGTTGGACGTTACGTCAAGTGTGCCAGTACACTGGTTCAGCTACAAATTGAGTGTATTCTGCCATGCAAAGTCAAAACGCAAAAACAGCTTACTCTCCAAGTAAGTTACCTGTACTACCTTTCGGCATTGCATGGTAGTATTATAATACACCATTCACCAGCTATCTATCGCAGGGCAGTAGGCTAAGATCACATTCTGGCTTCATATAGGTCCAAAATATGACTTCGTTGATGAGTATTGGACTGGCGTTTTGTGAAATTGCACACAAAGTATTGATCCAATCAATGCGTCATACAACTGCAAATCAAAGATCTCATTTATAGCTGACTGTTCGCCGTTACAAGACCATTAGCTCGAGAAGGGAATGGATCAACCTGCAGAAAAAAGAAATACATGTATATCATTTCATTTATCGTTACATATATAATATATATATAATGTGAAATATGAACATACTGTAAAGAAATAATTAGAAGGTTGTTCTTCAATAACTATCATACCATAAACATGTTAAATTAATGTTCCTTCAAGATGACTCTCTCAGTACATACATGCTTTTTTGGAACATTTGAAAGAATATATTCGTGACATCACAAAAAAGTAATCTCAGGCTCCGTCTTGTACATAAGTAGAGCGGTAATATCTTATAAAAGGATTAAATAAATATCATCCCATCTATATATATATATATTTTTATATTGCGTCAATAGGGAATAACTACAAAACATGGAATTAAAGACACTTGTCACAACAGATTACATACATAAACTTTGTCGGGTGGGGGGATAAAATGCTCTTTTATGGCTCTATCAGTTAACTTTGCAGATTCTTCAGTGGAGGAAAAATGATTAACACTCTAAGCATTTCAATAGTATTAGGGATGCATAATAAAGTTCATTCTTTACATACATACCGCAGAGCTGCCAACCCGTACGATTCTGCCGTAGTAACTACAATTTTAACTGCATGATACGCTGCTACGATACCAGTCTATTTTACTACTTTTTTAGTGTTGTGAAAAAATATTCAGAAAAATATGACAGAGAACCATTTGTTGACATTTTATGATACAAGACATTACATCTGAGGTGAAATTCGTTTCACCTGAAATTTCAGCCTTCAAAATGGCGTTGATGGAGGAAGATCGTTGGTTTAGTCATTGGTCCGATAACACTTTAACAGCCCAGCGCAAATCTATAGCTGTGGGTGAAATGTTGTTGATTCTAATAAGCCCATTATTCGCCAGATAAATCATGCCTGAATAATAGATATCCCCATTGGAAAAATGGCCTGCGATTTTGTGGGGGTACAAGCTGTGGCGGATACTTCAGTTTCAGTCACAGTTGGAGGTACCGCTAGTCAGCAAAATAACTGGATATGGCCTATGCCAGTTAAAACTAAATAACCATGCTATTAAATCTCTGATATATTAAAATCTATTATAATAATATGTGATTATTTCAACTTATTACATGGGCCATTAGACCTCTCAGTTTTGACAAAATCTCTAGTCAGTCATTTTAAATGCTAATGCAGCGAATATCTAGGTTACTATATAACCTCTAGGCTACTAAGCTATACGTCACTATTAATTAAAACTGAAACAGCAGGCTAATCAACAGTTGTTTCAGAAAGTTAAAAAAACAAAAAACAAAAAACCAGTTATTTCAGCCTCATGATCTCACCTTTTATTTTCAAATCAGGGAGTGGGCGTTGATTGGAATATGGACTTTTATTAGAATACATACACTAGGCCTAGCCTACATGCATGTTGTTTTTAATCTTTGCACACACTTGCAGGTTCATGGGGGAAGTAGATCTGACTGAAAACAAATCCTGGCCCCATTTGGTGATTTCAAGGGAGTTGGCCGGCTTTATAATTTTGAGATGCAACATTGTGATTTGTGTCCACACTAAAACAGCAGTCACAACCTCAAAATTCACCATCAGCTTTATTTTTCAAAATTGTTGAAGAGGGGTAGATTGCATCTCAAAAACAAACCCAGACCCCCGGCGTAACAAGTTTGCCGCTTGACCTCCCCTGCACTTTTCTCTTGCCCAATGTTGGCAGCTCTGATACCAGTAAATTTCACACTTGTTCTCTCATTGGGGATGGGAATGGAGTTGTTTATTACTAACCTCCGAGTATGCAGGTGGTACTTGGTAACGGTAGTCATAGACATACGTATACATGGGTGTGAAGGTAAGGTCTCCCATTGTACCAAGCTGATCATCATCTTCATCACGTATATCTACTGCACCAGAGATTGTTTCTGCATATGTTGGAGGATCTATAACCATGGCATAGAATAATCTAAAATATACTATAATTTTATTTCCATAAACATTAAACATTCTTTTAAATGCTACAGATTAAACTGGCATTGGCAATAGCAGATACCAGATTTTAGCTATAAGGACACTGAAATTTTATTGAAACTAAAAAAATTCTACATGTATTTGAATGTGAGTTACACAAAATCTATTCAGATACATTAACATTATTGTACATGATATCTTATATCATATGATCAATTTGAAATCATCATAAATGTCTTTGTTAGCTTTTTTTGATTCATTTGAATACCTATGTTATGGGTCTACAACCATTAGAAATATTTTAATTCTTTCAGTGCAGGGATCGCCTCTATACGTCAGAATCTGCCGTCTATTATATATCAGAATCTGCCGTCTACAGGCGGCAGTTTTTGACGTATAAAGATGATCCCCGCACTGAAAGAGTTCAGTATGCATGAGGTTATTGTATACTATACCATCAATAGGTGGAGGAGGGGTAGGATTTTCCCTGTATGGTGGGGGAGCTGGCAGAAAAGGTGAATTCAAGTAGTCAATATTGGCCTCCTGGAAGACGCGTGACTGCAGAAGATAGGTGGGTATGCGGCGGTATGGCACAGTGCCTATCACCACAGGCAAATGCATTGACAAGTTATAAGCTCCGGGGATGTGTAAAGCCACCTGAGAAAATAACAATAAATTGGTGTTAAAAACAATAACAACTAGAAATACGTTTTCGCTATATAGTAGAACCCGCTATGAGCAGCCACCCTGGGGGGAACCTGAAAAGTGGCCTTTTATGACAAGTGGCTGCTCATAGGAGGTTTATTTGTGTATAAAATGTAATTTTAGGGAATGGCCAATTGACCTCCAATAGGAAGTTGGCTGCCTATAAGGGTGGCTGCTCATAGCAGGTTTTACAGTATAGCAAAAACGAATGCATCTCACCATTTTTTTAATTGCTGAACTGCTACTAAAAACTTTTGATTTTGTGGCCAGGCAGGTTAAGTGTCTACATACAAAATCAAGAGCGATTTTGATGAGCAGTTCTTGGGATATTGCTTTTACAAATCCCTGCGAGCAGCGATGGAATATAACCATTCCAGGGGATGCATAATAATAATGACATATGGTAACTATTGGTGCAATTTTAACCATTAAAGTGCTAAATTATAAAGACATATACCAATCTAGCAGATGTAATGCACATTTCTCATTCAAATACTTTTTTTTGAAGGACAAATATAACAGCTAACTAAAAACATGGCGTTCTGTAAGAACTTTAGATAAAAACTACCGATGTAAGGAATGGAAACACAAATAGACAATCAAGTCATAGTGTTTTAGTAGTCAACTTAGACTAGCAAGTAAGAAATTTCTTTTCGTAAATAGAAACGTATATTTAGTTTGATGAAGAAAATAGAGTAGCAAGACATTCCTTGATTAGCTAAGAAAAGCAGAGCAGCATAATATAATCTGGAGTCTGCGTTTTTAAATCAATATTTGATACAAAGAAAAGAGTCTAATATCAGGTCCAATGCAGAATGACATTGCACAGCTGTGAAAAGTCAGACAGTGGGAATCTTCAAATTCAAATGTAGATGCAATCAATGTCTTATGCATGCCTTGGTTGGTTTCCGGTGAAGCCTCCAACCAATCAGCGTTGCTATGACATTTCTGGCCATTTTGAGTCATCGCCAGGCGTCATCCCAACAAACAGTTGACATGATGTTAACTAATGTTTGGTCAGCATCGTAGACAGTGACCAGTGGGCGGAATCTTGAGTTAATGAATCAACTAGTTTTTATAATTCATCATTTTTTAATAGACAACTGGATTTTTATCTTTAACCACGATACACACGGTACTAGCCTTTGTGAATTGATATATGTATTGTCAGTCAACACATCGGGATACATCGCTACACCTCTAATCACTTTGATGACAAAAATATACTCAGAGCAGAAGTGAATTCACAAAAGTCACAGAAAGGTCAAATGTGAACTCAAACAACGTTTTAGTATGGCTAGCATTCATGTAAAGTTTGATGTAGGCCTCTTACAAAAATGAGTAATGTTATTACAATTGGTGGATATATGGACGAACAGACCTTGTGAAGACTATAGCCTTCAACCACAATTTGGCTAAGAGCTAGAATCAGATTTTGTAAATCAACAAACCTTTACATAGTATTCAACTTTGATTACACAACAATTCATAATGCTGGGTGAAACTGCAGGAATTTTGAGAAGCTGAGCATCCCAAGTTGCTCTGTTGCCAGGTGCAACAGGTAAACCTGAATAACAAAAACATTTCTCAGAATTACGTAAAGACATGTAAATTCACGATGTATTATTAGACATGTTAGAAGGATGCTTAAAGAGTAAATCGCTAAAGTGCTAATCACGTCTGTTTAAACAGGAATATTAAACTCTTAAAGCGCTGAATTAATTTGCAAAACACATCGCAACCAAAGGGTTTTTTCAATTCGAAATCATCCTAAATGTTTTAGTCAAGTCTTTCTGATTCATTTGAATACCTATGTTATGAGGTTACAGCAATTAGAAAAATTTTTACTCTCACAGGGCGGGGATCGACTTTAGTCGTCAGAATCTGACGTCTGCAGATCTCAGATTCTGACGACTAAAGTCGATCCCCGCGCTGTAAGGGTTAAAGGAGAAATGAACATTACATTTGTTAGATTGGCAAATGTTTTTATGGAAATTGTAAATATTGTACATATTGTATTGTACAAGTAGAGAGACACAACTTCAAGTGGGTAAAAGGTTTAATTACATAATCTAGCACTTTCGGGTTAACATGAAACAAAAAATCCGACATAATTAGTGGGATTTACATACTGGTCGTACAATTCAAGTGCTGATTAGCTTTATTTCATTGTGCATCCATAACAAGGTTAATTTAATTTATGGTACAATGAATATTTCAACGCTAACTCCTCAACCATCTAGACTCATGTCAAACAGATATATCGTCACCTGAGTATTAGTGACTAAATTATTATAGCTACTTTGTATTCTATAGATCTCCAATTTTTGCATTTTTTAAATTGATTTTTTGAAGAAGATATTGGTAAGTTCTGCAATTGGTGTGTAAAAAAAAATAACCCTATATTATCAAACGATAAACATTGAGGCAGCATTGGCTCAATGTCTTGTGCTAGACGCCAACCCAATGTTGTTTTGATGTTGATGATGATCCACAGCTTATATCAGTGGGCCAGCATTTAAACAACGACTGTCAATCGTTTTCTCTTAAAGAATAAATACGATGCCGGGCCAGCAATAAACCAACATAGTCTTATAGGGCTCTGAAATGTTATGTGTTTGCTGGGTAGGCAGCAGGGAAAGAAAGCGCCGGCGCCAGAACTTTTTATCTGAAGGTGAGAAGACCTGTGTTATTGAGTCATGCAGTGCACGGGTGGGGAGGGGGGTTGATCACGCAGATAATATCTCTGTGAGCATGTGGACCCTGCATTCTACAGCATGTACACACGGGCACACGTCAGACAGCTCGACACCTGAGACTGTATCGACCGTCATATTATGATGTTGTGCTTATGATATGCGTGTGAACACCAGCGTATGCACACCTAGATGAGATGCCTCTCTGGCCCTGCATGTCTGTGACCGGTGACCTCGCCAGCTAATGCACACCCGTTCTGAAAGTGTGCGTTACCCCTAATACCCTCCAGGTACTCAAAACAGTCACCCCCATTTTAAAATAAGAGTACATAATTCAATTGGCTAATTTCTTGACGTAAACATGGTAAAATACCCCAAGTACATGTACGTGCCTATCTGGAGCCCTGGCTATATAACATTAACCATACTTAGAAAACTCCAAGGTATATATGGAGTAAAAGGCTGAAATGAAATGTTAGATTATGGATAAGAAATGTAACTAACCAGTTAACACAGTGAATTTGGTTCCTCTGACTCTTGATTTCCCATTAGCAAAAAAGGTTTGGGTCTGGTGCAAAGTGGCATAGGGAATAATTGTTCGAGATGAGTGATTCTCAAAGTCCGCTGAGATAGCAATAGATTCACCTGAAATGATAGAGCCATGCAATATTTATAACACTGCCACATAAAAATTCACATTATTTATGTATCACTACATTGGAGTCTGTGGTATCTTTTTGAAATCATGTGCAAGAAGTTAACATAAAAGTCAATTAAGCTATGTTCCCAAACTTCACAATAATCAATAATCATGAGATAAAGTACAAATTAACCATTACCCAGCAGTTTTTTACCTAGTATTTTGTGATGTATTTCCAGTTGCATTTTTAATATATTAAAGATTGTGAACTAACCAATGCACAAGTTATTTTAAGAAAGAATAAATTCTCTCTGACCTGAATATTATAAATAAACAAAAGCCAGTTGTCACTGAGAATTGCTGAGATAAGTTCAAAAGCATCACCTGGTGAATTCCTTAATCAGTAAGTTCATTGATCAGTGTAAAATTAATTTCACTTTTTGAAATATATTAATTAGATATTTAATAGTAGGCAAGGAATATTCTCTTTTGATAACAAGAAAAACTTATTGCTCTACAAATAATGATGTTAAAACTACACTTGTCCAAGAATTACTAAGATGTACATTATTAAAATTTTAAAAATAAATAACATACATGCCATAATTGTATAAATAAGTATATATTTCCTTTCGTATCAACCTAAGGAAATAGAATATACAAAAAATATTTTGTCTTCTGAATATTGTGAATCTCGTTGGAAGACACATTACTTTTATAATAACATATATTAGAAAACTAAACTTTCAAAGTACAGTGTATATGGATGTAGCTCTTCTCGCAGCAAAATGATGCTTAAATTATGTTGAGATTCTAAACTGTTAGTTAAAGTTTAGAGCTTAGGAACTAGTCCATTTTCAGTCACTTGAAGCCTTGTCTCACTACTGCGATCCAAAAACTTTAAGTGGCTTAAAATATTTGGATTTAATTATGAAGCGTTATCACATTTAAAGCACAATTTAATTGAAAAAAATACATATAGTTACCAAAGTGCTGACAAAACCAATAAAATACTACTCGAGTTGACCTCAGTGCCACAGGGGTGGACTGCCTGCAGCTATATAATTGTGAGTTGACTAGAACAAAACTCATCGCTTGTAAACACAGTGATATGTAATCATGTTTTGACCACACCTTCGTCTTATATTTATACACACATGTGCCTCAAAACAAAAACTAACATAAAATAAAACTAGACACCACTCCTCTCACTCAGACTGGAATGTTTACCGCCTTGTGTGGATAATGACAGAGTGCTAACTTCAGGCATCTGAGTGTAAAGCACTAGTGTAAAATAAACTGATATCATAAACTGATAAAAACATGAAATCGACTTACAAGTTTACAATCATAATTAGATTATTTGCTACATAACTAAAACATCTTTATAAAGTTGCATCTCATAAAATGACCTTTTTCAAATATATATGACCTGAGTCACCTGATGGCCAGTCCCAAATGCATAAATGACCTTCAATGACTGGCCACCTCCATGACGCGGCCATGGCCAGTGATTTTTCAGGAACAAATCACTTTTGACCTCCAAACACTGGCCACTAAATATTTTTTACTTCAACTATTTATGCCTAATGAGCGATGATAGTGTGAGCATGTACCAAAAGGTAAAACATTCATCACACTTCATAAAACATTAGTTACACTTCCTGGTGAGTGAGGCGGACACAGTTACAGTTAGAAACAGCATGGCCAGCTAATAATTTAGAATATTAGTCATTGTCATTGGAAATTGTCATTTTTGATTCCATGCTCGGTCACATCTGCCAATCTCTAAATCTCTCTTTTTTTTACACGGCTGCCTCCTTATGATGAACGGCCACCTGTCTTGAATGGCCACTCAAAACCGGCTCTACTGTACCTGGACAATAGCCACGTCTGTCTGTTCTTGCACTGATCGAGATAGGTCCAGATGTGCACAACCAACAGCATAATGTCTTCTCTACACTATTTTCAACAGGAATCTACAAAAAACCCATAAATTTACCAATGTTATTTTCAAAATATCATAAATTATCATTTTTACAGTGCTACCTTATAACAACTACATTTGGATTAGAGCTGTCAATTTTGGCGCTATGACGAGGTGGTGTTCTGGGTATGGTGATGGAGGTGATATGATCTGTGTAATTCACATCTCACAGCAAGGCTGGAAATTAGATTTTTTTCTCTTGAAGCTAGTCTAGGTAACAAAATATTTCCACCTGCCCACAAACATATTAACGCAATTTCCAGCTTCAAATGACAAAAAATATATATATATTATTATATTGAAGCTGAAAATTGTGGGTCTCATTATTTACTATGAATAAGTCTCCTTTGAAATTATATCCACCTTACGCCACCTTTATGTGTTACTAGCATGTTAAGGGTTAAAAAACTATTATAGTCATGATTGGAGGTCAAAGTGTTAAAAACATTTAACTTACCTGGTATTCTGGTTTGTTGATATCTATAGGACTGATCACTGTAAATGCCTTTTTTGTTTTATGGTTAAAAGACCATGGCTTGTCCATCTCTGCCTTCAACCAGTAACGAATACTACCATGTTTTCCCTCAAAAGAAGTGGAAATACTCCTGTGAAAAACAGATGGAGTGGGCTTGTCATTAATTATTACCAATGGCCACTGTTTTGGCTAATATTGACAACGTGGATTATTTTTGATAGGCAATTTTGTAAATTCCAAATTTTGAAGCATCATATTTATTATTGTAAATATTTTTCTCTTCCTATTTATAAATAATACTTCAGTTCATTAATCTAGATTAAAACATGCATCTATTAAACTTAATTTATGTGAATGTCTGTAATAATAAAAATACATTACAAATATTGCTTTGAGGTATGAATTTGGCATACATAGACTATAACATTCTGCTTGACAGTTTATTTATCAGTTCAACATGATATTTCTGTATCCACCATGTTAACATGATTACATGTAATATTAGGCTGTTGTCTTGTTTAATTAAAACACAATGGTTGCAGCATATCCATATCAGGCGTTGATATCATAGATATGCTTTTTTTTAATTTCTTTTTTTAGGCCACACAAATTTATTTAATTGTTTTACCGAATCGCCGCCGAAAATTTCCGAAAATGGTAAAAAAAAAAAATTGAAAATTTGAAAATTTTATTATTATTTTTCCCGCCGTCGTGGATTTATTCATTTCAAAGTTTAAAAAAATGAAAACTGTTTCTTTCCTACTGTGCCGATGCAATAAACAGTCATTACTTTCGTTGTAAGCAAAACTGACACGCTGCGGTCAGTCTGACACAACTCAACGTGCAGCCAGGTGCCGACATCAGGTGTGAAAAATAGCTGATAGATCAAGGCTGACACTGTGCACGCTATGGTTCTGTCAATGTGTCACACACATTACACTCCAACTCAACCCGAAACACCTGGATTGATCGATAATACATTGCCAAATAAAAATATAAAACAAATGTTATGGATGACATTCTCATTGATATATTCAATGGCAAACAGGCAGTGTCAACTCTGGGCCGGTATCTTCGTTGTTAACCCAGCATTGAAGTTGAAGACAACGCACGCACACAGACGCTATCTGTATGCAGGTGAATGTTGTCGGCGCGAGACATCGGGGCAGTGTTGTTCTAATGCTGAGCCATCGTCATCAATGGTGACCTACATTGGACCGGCATAGGTTTGGCGTCTAGTGTTGGCGAGTGCAAATCCCGTCTTACATCCAGATCTGACACACAGCATCTTGTTGTGCAGTTATCCAGCTGGCTGCGGCGACTTCATTTACGTCTTATCTCTCTCAGTTTGTCCAGGGAAGTAGTCAAATAGAAAAAGATGTTTTTTTCTTGACTTTAATAAGACTAATTTTCTGTTAAACGAACCTGACCACAACGAACGAGCCTGTATGCAAAATTGGCCGCCGTTTTAGCAAACGAAATGGTTTGGCGATATTAAGGACAAGAGAGTTTTTTTCAAGCCAGTTTATAGGGTAGCCTACCTGAAAAACGGGGGGGGGGGGGGTGTTTATTAGGGGGGGGGGTGGCCGTTTATTAGGGATGATACAGTATGTCCGCATTCGTAATTGACCCAAACCTGGGAAACTTGTCGCTTTCTGTATCGTGGACCAATCTAAAAAAAAATAAAACACCTCATTATCTGCTTTTTTTTTTTTCCCGCCACCGACAGCCCTAATGCTGAAAAAAATCGGTAAAACAATTAAATAAATTTGTGTGGCGTTACACATTTGTATACATGTGTTGTCCTACCTATTACTCTAAACCAATTAACTGTATTTATCGGTTGGTTAAAACCTGACCATTTCCAAGCGATATAAATAAACATATTTTTTTATTCATTTAAAGCTGGAGCCTGCGCCAGCTAGCAATTCCAACTTTAACATGCTTAACAGAATGAAAAATAGAGACAAACCAGTCAGCAGCACACAAGTTTTACGCCCATATTGATCAAATGCAACTAAAAAAGTATGTGGTATCAGACTCACTCCATGGGTAATTCAAAGCTGAAATTGAACTCATGTCTTCCTTCAGCAAGCGTCTCTCTAATAATAGGATGATCTGAAAAGAGATCACATGCATGACCGGTAACCGATTAAAAGCTAAGCACAATTATAATTGTTTTTAATATGTTTCATTCGGTAGGTTACAACTTAAGTTATTCTCCATGAAATTAAATTAATCTTTAATTAAACAAATACGAGTCTTTTCCACCCACTAAGACACAACTTCAAGTAATCCTATATGCTTAATAGGCCTCAAACATGTCAAATTATTGTAAGGAAGATCAGCACTAAATATGGTGAATATTTATACATTTATTCTAACATGTCTAAGGTGTGAATGGCAGTATTTGATAGGCAGTCACTATAATCTATAACTAACAGCAGAGTGGATAAGGCTACATGTATTTTCATATGTAGTTGAGTTCCAAATACGTCCACTCAAATGTTGGTCATTAATTCAAAATTGAGTCAATGACATTTTTTCGTGTGTGCTGGGTTAACTCTCAAAGACAATATCAACAGGTGAAGATTTATAAATAACAATTGATTGAATGGTAAATTGAATCAACTTGTAACTAATGTCTGTTTCACCAGAACCTGGGAGTAGATTGTAGCCTTTTTTCAACAGAGTGGCTATTCATACGGGAAAGTTATAATGGGGGTGAATGGGAGCCCGTCATTTCGTAAACGAGGCTGCCCATAGAGCTACATTATAAAAAATCACGTACGATTAGCCACAGCCTTTTTTCACTTTGCTCGATCGCTTTTTAAATTTTTTTACCTAAATTTTGCTCGGATCATTTTTTCACCTTCCCCCAACATCCCTGATAATTTGGAGGATTTTTTTGTGTATTATCGAAAGTAGACCATTTGGCATTTAATAATTTTTTTTTAAATTACAGCTCTCTTTAACACCATTAACTTGAAACAAGAATTTTATTACATGCCCAATGGTCTAACTTACAAAATACACAACAAAATTCCACCAAATTTTCAGTGATGTTAGGGGGAGATAAAAAAATGTTGAAAATTTTTAAACAACGCCTGAGACTGAGTAAAGGCTACTCCCAGCCTGGATCTGGTGAAACAGACTGTAGTCTGTAGACCGTGCGTAGTCTAACCAGAAACAATATTTAGTTATAGCTATTACGCCTATGGGCTTTACTCACCTCCACCGAAAAGGACTTGACGTTTAAAAAAGTATTCCACTTCTGCATTGTAATGTTCTGTGTATGAACCAAGTCTTGTGCCTGTACTTCTTGATTCTGTCCAATGAACCTTAGCCACCCCCCTCATAAACACGCGCAGAGCACGCATTTTCATATCTCCTTTTAAGTCCACAATACATTGTCCCGACACTTTTTCACCCGGGTGATACACTGTTTTATTCTCAGAAAATACAATTTCAAAGCATTTCAGCTTGCCCATAATTCCCTAGTAGATCTATCGATGTCATCAATGACAGATCTACCGGAGTCAACCATTTGAACACGCAGGATTTGACATTTTTCGTTAAATTTTGACAGCTGCCTTTTGCATCTCGTCAGTCTTTGTTGACAGCGGAAGTAACTGACGGGCAGCCGCGGATACCTGGGAAATATTAAAGACATTCCTCATTTTCCATTTTCACACTTATTTATCACTGATACTTTTTTTCATATTTTTAGTATTACAGAACACACAAAATTTAAAAAATGGATTTTCAATTGACACATAATACTTTTAGAATAATTTTTGATACTCGAAAATATATGGGCGTGGTTTAGACTTTAGTTGCAGGAAAACCAATCATCGCACCCCACATCAAGCACACGTCGTGGCCACATCCGCCGAGACTGAGTCTCATGTGTTTAGACTGAAGCCAGTAACTGGAGACTACAGCGTGGCGGGTAGTCGTTGTTCAGTGTATGCTTCTTGTGTTCTCAGTGCCTTCAAAAGGTGCTTTGCAACCCGCAAAATGAAGATTGCAATAGCCACATCGTGTGTTTTTGTTCTCTTGCCCT
This sequence comes from Flabesymbios commensalis, assembly GCA_964017125.1. Taxonomy (NCBI): domain Eukaryota; kingdom Metazoa; phylum Annelida; class Polychaeta; order Terebellida; family Flabelligeridae; genus Flabesymbios; species Flabesymbios commensalis. Next base: position 24,784,722 of record OZ024908.1, on the reverse strand, counting down.
TTGTGGTCTTCAGTACTGCTTCTGCAGAAGACAAATCCAAAGGTCCAAAAGTAACTGACAAGGTGGGTATTCAATTCTATTTTTTGGCATCACAATGAGTGATTGACAATCATTTAGAATGGTTATTTTTCTATATTTTCTGCAGTGGAGAAATTGTTTTATTGACTTGAAATTTGAACGCTAAGCAGGCAATTAAGACATATTTATCAGACCAATAAATGAATATTGTGGTGAAAACTCACTTTTTAGTTTTACTGGCAAGCTATATTCAGGATCAGTACCCATCAGGATAATCAGATAAAGGAGTGTCAGGAGTGTTAGTTCATAGTTACTGTTACATTTAGGTGTGACAGTCTGTCAGGAGTTTGTTTGTTTGTTTTGTATTGTGTGGCAGAGTCTGTCAGGAGTGTTTTTAATGTTGACTAATTGCTTAGACTAACCTAGTTTTATATTTTCACTTATTTATAACATGCTTTAATCATTTTCATTGTAAACCTGTTCACCATATAAATTATGATAATACATATATAGTTAGCAAACGCCACCCTCCAGAACGTGTTACAGGTGAGCAAGCATTCCATATCTAAACCGTAAGATAGTGTGGCGCCAGCGACACACAATCGATTTAACCCCTATTAACGTAGACCTGAAGGCCTAAGTCGTAAATGGAACGACTTACCTTACATGTAGGTCTAGATCAGACTCAGTCTTTGCGATTTTCTTATTTTTCAAAAAGATTTAATTTTAAAAGCATTATGTTACAGCTAGCTTTTTCTGAATATCACAGGTGGGTGTATTATCAACAATAATTAGGCCCTATTTGAGATTATGATGGCAGCATTTTCAGCCTGCGTCATGACAAATTTTGTGAGAAAATAGACATTTATTGAGGCAAGATATGTCATAACTTTGGATTCATCAATTCCCAGGATTAAGTGACTGACCCAGCCCAGGCCTAAGTTGCTCCATTTACCAGTTTATGACTTAGGCCTACAGGTCTACTATTATAGATTCATACAACTGCGAAATGGGCATGTGTGGGACGGTCAGGTGTAGGTCAACATTAGCCTATAAAGTACACTTTGATGGCATTGATATCGGTGACTAAACTGATTACAAGATACTACTCCAACGAGAAATTTGCCCAATGTTGTTTTAATGTTAAACCAACGTCTGCGACGTTGGCCGACAATAAACCAACATTTGGTGAGTGTGCCGTGTTGGCTGGGAAAGCTCTCACTGTCAATTTTCCTCTGAGTCAACAGTTTCCAGACCCTCATGGTAACACAACAGTTTGTGTCTCAACACAAAGCCCACATAAGAGAATTGGTGGATTATTTCATAGACCTCTAGATCTGGACAACCAACAGGTGTGAGATCGTCGTGAACTTACAGCGCAGGAAAAGGGATAACTGATTTCCAGTCTACCTTTCATGCTGTCTATTTATGTTTTTCATCGGCTCGATTGGCGAGTAATTTGGGCTATTTTGTCACTATAATTTAAATTACTGAACATTGAAACGGCTTTGAGTCAATATCCCGTGTTTGCTGACGTCAAATTATAGGTGTATTGGACATGGTGTGTATACGTCTATGATCAATGTCCACATATTTTCAAGGGAGAAGGATACTTTGTGGGCTTGGATGTTTTATTCTTGTTGTAATATTCAAATACTTTTGATAATAAAGCAGAAGGAACTATTATAATGTATTTATTTATAGAATACATTTGTTACGATTTGAAAGATATTGATGGTAATAATTAATTTGACTGTGATTGGAATTGTGATCAACACAATGTTTACATAACCATGAAAAAACGATCAAAAAGCACATGGTTGACAGTTTACAGCGGAAGTAAACTATCCCTTAACAGGTTTATCTAGCCAATTCTCGCAGACGCAAGCTCATACACATCAATCAGTGTCGTGAGATTTGAAGTTGGTTGTCCATTCGCTCGATCTCCATGGTTATTTCCTCATGGATGTCGCTGAAGTATATAGAGTTTATTTGCTTTGGGAACTTGCTCTTAATGCGGCGATGTGTATGTTGAACTGCATATATATAGTATTATCATCTTGGCTGACATCCGAGGATGTGGGGTGATATGCAGGAGTCGAAACTAACTTTTCAGAGCACTGGTCCACAGGACCACCACTTCACAGATTTTGGTGGTCCTGCCAGACTTTAGTTGGTCCTGATTGATCATAGAAAAATAAACTCCAAACAATGTGATTTGTGTAAACACTTTTTACAGGACATGTACTGTATTTTGTATTACATGTACTGTATTTTCTTTCAAAAATAACGATGTTTAAATTATATTCTCATTAAGTTCACATTACACAACAATCTCTGGAACAACTTTAAAAATGTCGCCTGTTCAGTTGACTACTTTGAGGTGTGAATTGCGGCAGCAATTTAAAGCTCAAAATAAATAATTAAAAAAAAAAAATCAAACAACAGTAACAACAAAATAATACTGTCAATAGTTTTTTGACCATGTTGACTGGAAAGTAGACTAAACAAGGCTAGTCTACTAAAATAATGCATTGGATATATTTTGTTGTGAAGATAACTTTAAAATTGTACACAACAAATCAATACGTACTATAAGTATCAGTAACGGATAGTAGCCAACAAATTAAATTAAACCAACATTTTATAACAATGAATTTCAATACAATAACAGTCACATTTCCAGCTCCCCATCTGAACAGAGGGAGAGTTCGTCATCACTCTCCTTGGCCACTTGTGATATCTGTGCTAGATATCTGAATATGCAGGATATCGTTGAGGACAGGTGTCCCCAGGCGGGTGCGGTATTCGCTCTTTATTATATTTTTATTCTACTGAAGCGACGTTCTCATTCCGCAGTGGCCACTGGGAGATGTTAGGAGAAGATCTATCAACAAAAGGATATTAGGACATGTCACCCTCAACATCCCATTCACTTGGGGCCAGGAGAGATTCTGCCACTTAGGCTTTCTGTACACCTGCGCCTTGGAAATGCTCACCTAAAAGTCATGCATCTCCATTTCCAAAATCTGAAAATGAATTAATTATAATTTGAATTCTGAGTGACATTGAACAGTATGAAACATGTGAAATTGTTTTGATTTCACAATGTAGGCTACTAACCTGCACTTGTCTGGCCATGCACTAATGTTGATAAGTGCAGTGGGTCCAAGGACTCCATCTGCCACATCACTGAACCTCTTGGCAGTGGCAGTGACCAGCTCATCCACGAGTTGTGACCTGGCATTTTCAAAAGAAGGTCCCCCCGGTTTCAGTATCACGCCTGGAGATATGTGCTATGTGCAGCTGCGGATTCCAGCTCTGCCTGCAGTTTGGACAGCATTGGTCCTGACCTGGGAAAAATAAGTGTTTAGTGTATTAACAACATTTAGATTCAACTATATTTTAAAGTTTAAAATACTGGGGTTTATAATATATTCCTGCACTAGTTACCTGGTTACTAGTACCTTGACTTGTATGCTGATGGCATATCTCGAGTGGCCTGTAGACAGTCGTTTGCTTCTGCCAGGTTTAGGCTCGCTTCTGTAGCAGTTCAGACAGCTTGGTGATGTGGCACAAGATATCTGCTAGCAGGTGGAAGTACATTAGGCTATTTTTGCACTGCAGCAGCTTTAGGAAGCACTTGGCTCAGTGGAGGATCCAGCATAGGGCGTACCCTTATTATTTAACCAAAATGTGGCTTACGTCCCCTCCTCTTGCACATTCTGGATCTGCCAAGTTGTTGGCTTGAGAGTCTGTGGACACTCCATGTAAGTCACCACTAGTGATCTGAAAACGAATCGCATTGACAGTATTCAACAATAAATGTTCATGTCACAATGACGAACCAGCTGCTAGTAAACGTTTGTACATTTAATTACCTGTTGAAGGTGTTGAACTATGGCTTCATACCCTTGTAGTAGGCGATTAAGTGCTCTGGCTGTAAGAGCAGCCCAGCGTGTACCCCTGACTTTGATTGGTACTAGGAATGTCTGACCCAAGCTGTTCTTCAAGTTTGCATGGTTCAATGCACTGCCATGATAGAACAAATAGAGTGACAGCAGAAGCTGGTTTGTTGCACTGTGTCTTGATACAACTCCGCGCTGTGTTTATATACTAATTAGGAGGTGTGGACACTAATTTGACCAAAAAAATATCACTTATATAACATATACCATTATGATCAGCGTTATTCAAAGAACAATATTTGTAATGTCTTTGCAGCTAAATGACAATGTAATATCCTTTTTGAATGGCTTATTAACCATGCCAACACGTGGTATGGAGCCAATGTCAGGTTATTGCTGTCCCCCGTCTAAGGCACGCTCTATCACCGGGAAATCCCAGCGAGAATCCCGGCAAACACGATACACTGACCCCGTGTTGGTTCAATGTTGGGCCAGCGTCGCATACTGTTGTGTTCATTGAGCCGATATTGGATGTTGGGCTATGTCTGTGACATTAACCTGTCATTGAACTAGCATTGGTTGCACGATGTGTGCTTCCTCAGTTCCTGGGATTAGAAGAGCAGGCCTACTATTTTCTGTGTTCAGAGAGACACGTGGTCTAGTAAGTTATATTATCAGGCTGGTGCTACCCTTGATCGATTTATAATGTGAATAATATACGCCTACATTTTGTAGGCCTATATCACTGGCATGCGTGCAAGATAGGCCTAATAGTAGACACCAAATATATTTCTTAATATATTTCCTAATTGAAGTAGATTATTTAGAATGATCTTAGAATTCACTGACTTGATTAGTGTGAATGTTTAAAATCTGATATATAATAATATTTAGAATCTCATAAATGTACCTGACATGTACCTTAATTGTACCTGATTTTTTCAGGTACAGGTACCAGGTACTTCCTGTTCATGAGAGTCAGGTACAGGTACAGGTACCTGAAAAACTGTACCTAGGTACCTAGGTACCTGACCCCAACCCTGTAAAACACCTTACTTGGCATAAGGCGGGGCTTGCATTATAACCGGGGGCAATACAGCGGGGAGCACTGTATTAGCCTTAGGCCCATATGTTATGATTAATTAACAGTTTCTGCTGGAGAGGTTTTTCAGCTTCTAATCATGGAAACAAGACAATAATGTAAGGCGAGGGCTTGCATCCATTCCTCCTTACACCGCCTCCAGAGCTCCAGATAATTTTTTAGTTTGAGGAGTATTTCACTCATTGAAATGGGTGATGTGGAGTGAAATATGATAAAAAAATAAACGAGGAGTATTTTTCATACAACAACATGAAAGCTTTATTTACATCATTTACATCATTTTTTCTTACAGTCACATAGTTCTCTTCACGTAAAAAATACAACAATCGTTTTATTTTTCTGGGTTTTTTTACTTTGATGGGTAATTTAATAGTTTTTATGAGTAATATTACTCCTCAGATTTTCTATTAATGAGTATTTGCTGTTTTTACATGCGTATTTTACTCATATACGCATGTTATCTGGAGCCCTGCGCCTCTAGATGCCACTATACCTTATGACAGAACTAGCGAGTGGCGCATGTTCTTTGTTGATATCTCTGAAATTTTGTAAACATCATATTTGAGGAGAGTCCTACTATCCGTGTAAATTTCGTAAAATTAGATGCATTTTCAATATAATTCTGCAAAATTTGTACCGTAGGATCTTGAGCATGACCTGTGTGAACTTTCAAGGAAATGATTTAATCGGTTCAATATTGACCGAGAAAGCTACGAAAAACATGCGCTACACCAAAATAATTGTGGCTCGGGGTATTCTATATTACCAGAATATTATGGACTACACTATAAATTGAAAGTTATGTTTACCTTTTGATGTGTCCAGAATGGATTACATATCCATACGAAATCGGTGAAAGGTTGACTGTTCACAGCAAGGGCATGGTAGGTCCTGAACATTTTCTCGATCCTGTTAATTGTGCCTTATTCATTTTCAATTTAAGTGCTTAAAATGGACTATTTTAACTGGAATGACAGCAAAATATGGAATAAATTTTTACTTTCCATGCCAACAAGAGGGGGATACCCCCCCCCCCCCTGTGGTGCTGAGCGGGGGGGGGGGGGTACGGACCCTCCCCTGGCGGAAACCCTGTACCCTAATGGCATCCCTCCCAATTCCAGCTCTGATGTGTATTTTTTTCTATTTACAAGGTATTCTTCGACATAACTATTGGAGGTAAAGATGCAGGAAGAATTGTGATTGGCCTTTTTGGAAAAACTGTACCAAAGACTGTGGCGAATTTCAAAACATTAGCTGAAGGCACTGAGGTTGGTGACTGGCATGCTCCTGAAAATATTTTAGTGTCTTATTTAATTATGTACTGAAATATCTGGTTTACGTTATTATTAAGCATTCCCTTTAAGGATGGATACATGCTTTAGCTTACTCTTTGTCCATGTGACACAATGACATAGGCCTACTAATGCCACATTTTGTCTCGACAACTGACGCTAAGCATCTAAAGATATAAAATTATTGTCTCCTAAAACAATTGACAAACACATGTTGTTTCAAACACCTGTTGTCCAACAATAGTCTGAAACATTTGACAAACTGAAATTCAAGCTGGGAGGAAATCCTTGCGTCTAGTAGCTTTTGGTGATGAAATTGGGCATTGAAAATTATAAATAGTATTTCAAAAATAACACCCAAAATTCAAAGCTCTGAAAATCCAATTGATACACAGAGCCTGCCCACAAAACCTGGCCACCGAATTTAAAAATCCCTGAAAAGTTAGCTCAGTACTACACCAGCTTTTAAACACTTTTTCTAATGGTAATATATATCTTATGTTTTTTTTGCTGCCATCAGCTTGTAAAAATGTTTACCATTATGAGGGTGTTTTATAATTTTTCGCTTATAATATGCTTAATCATTTTTATTTATTCCGTTCACAAAAATTGATCAGTAATAGCTACACCAACCCATATTTATATTTTAACTTTTTTCTAACATGATTTATTATTTTGATTACCTGGTAATACATGTACTTCACTGACTGAGTTTTATTTTTCATAATAACGTGCTATGACCACTTTTTTATTCTGTTCACAGAAAGATGGTAATACTGCACTGACCTATAAAGGCAGTAAATTTCATCGAGTAATCAAAGATTTCATGATTCAGGGAGGTGATTTTACTAGGGGTGATGGCACTGGAGGTGAGCTGAAAATTTACCAAATTAATATTAACTCATTCTAGACACAGTCAGAGATATCTTTTGGGCGAGCTCTCTCAAATGTACGAGACTGAGCCCGAGATAACTTGTTTTAAGATGGCATGAAAAGTACATGCTAATTTGTTTAACTGTTCCGTCCAAAGAGTTGAATCAAATAATTATAGTCTAACTGGGATGTGAACCTGTAAATAATATTGATCGAATATTGAAACGATTGTTTTTCAATTCAGTGGAACAAATTTTGCCCTTATTAAAAGCTTATTTGAGGATTCATCCCACCTTGATAATTGGTTCTCAAGATGTTGATAACAAATTTGCCTGGGCTTCTCCAGACAATCAAGAATGTGCATTGGGCTTCATTTGTAGCTTCAATTAATAATGCTGAGTTTAGGCAATCCCCAAATTTGACCAAATTGAATAAAAATGCCAGTGTTGTTACCTGGATATGGTGCTGTCACTACTATTAAAAATATTTTGTATATATACTGGATATGGGAAACCTTCAGGCTCAAAATCATCTACAATGACTCGCAAATAAGTCGTCTTAAACCATCTTCCCATGCAAGGCCCGTTACTCCTGACATCGCAGACAGGAGTAGTGGGCCTTGCGGGGGAAGATGCCTGAAACAAGCCTATAACTTAAAATATTCAGGTGCTCAGTTTATTTATCTATCTCCTCAATTTATATATAGAACTACTATATAACAAGGCCTGCACAACAATGGTGCATAATTGTAATCTTTTTGAAATCACTCTTTCATGAACAGGCAAAAGTATATATGGCGACAAATTCAAGGATGAGAACTTCAAATTAAAGCATTATGGCAGTGGCTGGTTGTCCATGGCGAATGCTGGCAAAGATACTAACGGCTCCCAGTTCTTCCTAACCACAAAGAAAACTGAATGGCTGGATGGTAGACATGTGGTATTTGGGAAAGTTCTTGAAGGAATGGTATGTTTTTTCATAATTTTTATTTTTCGCTCAAAGGCCCATTCCCAGGCAAATGACATGTTTTTGTTTTAGCTCTGCTATATCTTTTTAGGTGTTTGAATGAGTGAATTATGACAATATGTCGATCATTACATTTTTGTCTTTTATATCCACCCGTTTTAAAATGCACTTTGTCATATTCGACGGGAAAAAAATCAAGTCACCAATTTGATTATTTCTTTTTGAAGATATTTTTTTAAAGCAGCCCCTTGGGATAACATCAATTTTCGTTTTTAGTTTAGCAATGAAGTAGTGTAGCCCCAAGATCATGATTTTATTTTTTTCAGGATTTTTAGATTTAAAAAAATATTTTTTATCAACATTTCTATGAAACCGCTTAAAACCCAAACAAACTTTTTGTACACCTAAACACTTGCTAAAGGACAGTTAAATGTTCCCACAGCATTGGGCCATATGTTGATGCCGTCGGCCCAGCGTTGGGCAGACAGTCAGTGTTGCAGGTGTATCACTTCATGTCCTGACTATAAGACACCAATCAGACACCAATTAGCGGCGATTGCTTTGATCTCCCCGTCCAAGACGTGGGAATATGTGGTGTGAAGTGCTGTATATTGCTGACTTGTTTTGTTTACATGGCAATATACGACCTGGAAATTTAACTATTTCACTCTTTTTCGGTGCTTTTAAATTGTTTTTTGACTTTTTTGTATATTTAGTTCAGATCAGTAGGCTATATAGCTTCATATAAGTTAAATTTTCAAAATTGACAACATTGAAAATGTCTCATCCCAAGGGGTCCCTTTAATATATTTACTGGCTGTAATCTATACAAAAAATTATCAACTTGTATTAGGAGAAGTGTGTAAGGTCTCACATGTATCACATCGTCAAATACGTTGCGAGTTAAGTTGCTGTGTCATCGGAAAATCAACGCTTAACGGCGCTTTTCTAACAGGCCCCACATTTTCAAACAGGAACACATCTACATGTACGCTTGGCCAATTGACATGTTTTAAATCTTTGCGTGACATCCTGAACATCGCTAAAATACACAGGCAATATTCATGAGATGTTCATGGCTGGTGTAGTGACAAAAAGGAAGCTGGATTTTCCTCAGTGTTGACCCTTTCAAATAAAAAAACAAATCGCCATCTGACCCCTCATCTAGACCCTCTGCGGGCAGGTTTTATGGTTAAACCCAATATATGTATAAGTATTGTCATGATTGTCCGAAAGTGTATGGACATTCCAAAATACACACTTACCAGGTACATATATCTTTTAAATGGAGGATGGAGAAAGATAATATAGATTTACAATGATATAAGCCTAAATAACACAATTTTAAAACTTTTTTCAGTTTGAGGCACTTGGGAATGGGCCTTTTTAAATAAACCTTTTTAATAATGAATTTTGCCCATGCCCTTTCCAAAAATGTTTCTAAACTAATTTCAGGTTAGGGGGGGGGGGGGGGTAATTTTATCTTGTTTATCTTGTGCAAATAATTATTGCACCACTCCAGTATTTTAAAACATTGAAGTGGTATTTTTTTCAAGGAGGGGGTATTTAAAGAATTATGTATAGATTAACTGGGCTAAAAATGTTTGCCGAAGTCTTTTATACTGCCAGCTTACCAATGTTGCTTTTCCAATCCTAATGTCAGAGGGATGCTCCTTTTTAATACCTTACAATCACTTAATTCATTTTAATATTTATCCTTTCAGTTTAATATTATTGGTCTGGTTACAAAGTTTTTAATGATTTGTGTTTTAGAAAGTTGTCAGAAAGATAGAAGGCACTAAAACAGATGGACGTGACAAGCCTGCTGATGATGTTGTAATAGCTGACTCTGGCTCACTGCCTGTGGAGGAACCATTCTCAGTTGACAAAGCTCCTTCTGAAGAGTAAACATTACCTAATTATTGAAAAAAAATCACTTCCTTTTTCTCTTACATATACTTTCAGATATATGCAATAAATATTCAGACGAGTGAGTACTGTATGTAGAGAAATATTGCCATTTCATTTGATATATATTGGCAAAAGAAATGGAAAAATCATTACATTCTTTCCCATTCTCATGCTATTCACATTTCAGTGTGATTGTTTATCACATTTTTTCATTGTGTAGAATATTTCATCATATCAATGTATAAAAATAAGTTGATAATGAAGCTGGAAAATACATTTTTTTATTTATTGTGACTTGTTTTTTTCTCATATCTGGATATGGAGCAATAATGTGTTTTCAGGGCTCGAAATTAGCTAGTTGTCCGACTGTACAAGTGGAAATTTAGTCCAATTTGGAGCCCTGGTTTTTATGGGCAAATCTCATAATGTGCCTTTCATTTTAGTACGGCAAAGATAACTTGATACCGGTATATATATATATATACATGTATCCTAAATCATAGCAGCCAGAGTATCTGTCAAAGGAATTATGTATTGTCCCAGTAACTGCGAATTTGGGCATAAGAGTTACCAACCAGTAGGCCTAGGCATGGTAGACTAGGAAACACAAGATTATGATCTCGCTCACCTGATCCTAGAACAGGTGAATTACAATAAATATTTTACATCCCTTTCAGAGAAAGTAGTCCTACATGTATATTGATGTGAAGTATTTCTAGCACGAAAAGGACTGAATGGCATTATTAGTAGAGCTCTTGCAGTTGTCTGGGCTTAATGTATGTTAGTGTCAATTTATTCCACGACAATGACGTTAAATAAACACAGTTAAATATCTGTTTTTCTGTTAAACCATGTCAGCCTTTAGAGATGACGCGTGGCCCAGTAAACAGCGTACAGGTCAACCCAGTGAACAACATGTATATACAGTTCACTGGGTCAACAAGTCCTCCTCTGTCCCCCTGCCTCTGTCCAGTTGATTAATCAGGTCAGTTCCGGGCCTTCAGATTTAGCGTGAGCGATCGCGCACACGCACCATAACTCACGCAAAGGTGAGGTCAGGCGAGTGAAATACAGCCCACCTCAGGCTTAACAAAATATTGTTTGTTTCCGATAGTCTAGAACCTATCAAAACATATGCGATTTAAAATAATTTTGTTGATTTCCTAAAGTAAAATATTGCTTAATTCCGACCGATCCTATCAAAACATATGTGACCTAAACTTATTTTATAGCTTTGCTCCCAGCATAGGCGATGTTTAATAGATTTAGTTTAGTTTTCAGACTTATTACAGACTTAAGACAAACTTCGGACAGACTTCAGACTCCTACTAAATACTTTGGACCTCGGCCAGACTTCGAACATCAGACTTCGGATTTTGGACTTCTGACTTTGAATTTCACACTTCAGATTTAAGACTTCGGACAGACTTCGAACTTCAGACATTAGAACTCGAACTTTAGACTTAGAGCTTGGATTTTAGTCTTTTGACATAGGGCATACTTCGGACAGACCTCGTCCTTCGGATTTTGAACTTCGGTCTTTGCATTTTAGACTTTGGACAATATAGGCTACTTCAGATTTCTTCGGACTTCAAAGAGTTCAGGCTTTGGACTTAAGACTTTAAAGTTCAGAAACCCCCACTCGGTTTTAATACTTTAAACAGTTAAATAATAAATTAAACACCATTTTCTATGAATTGGTCTTTTGATTAAAATAAGTAAAACAGCAAAGCAGCTTTGATAATTATTGTGAGACAGCTCCATTTTAGCTGTCCGTAGAACAATAACCAATACTTCAGTGCCGTCAGCCTCCAGTATGTTTTAAGGAAAGGGTCTGTGCCTTCAATGGTAACGATATAAATGAGTTTCCAAACTCCACTCGAGCTTTAATATATATATTTCAAACTAGCTAAGAAACAAGTCACAAAATACTCCAAACATGCACAAAATCGGGGCATCGATTCTTGTGCAAAAAGAGGATCGAAAATTCCCGAGTATCAATTTTTGTGCAAAAATGGGATCTAAACATTCGGCTCACTATGAGGTAGGCGCCCTCTCATTTGGCCAATGTCGATTCTTGTGCAAAAAGAAGATAGAAAAAATCTTGAGTGTCAGATCTTGTGCAAAGATCGGATCCAAAAATTTTCAGCCTAGTAGGCCCCTATGTATATATATATATATATATATATTTAAGCTCGAGTGGAGTTTAGAAACCTATTTATGTCGTTACCATTTATGCACAGCCTTTATTAAAACATCAATTTTAATACGCTTCGCGTCAAAATTGATATATTATGAGGGGTCAATGAACAGTTGCCCTAAAGTACGATTGCCCAGAGCTCCAGATTTTAATGAGATATGGTTTTATTACTTTACCGGATTCAATAGTGTACAACGAAGACATCCATGTAGTTGCATTTTAACACAATTAGAGTTTGTGATTCCTGCTCATCACTGTGTGATTGGCTATAAGCTTAGTGCTGATCATTGAATGATTGTTTGCGAGTTTTCAGCTGGCTTGTAAGGGAGCGACCACTAAAAGTATGTTAAGGAACAGTGTTGTAAGATGTATTTCATCGTTTCTTTGCACCGCATACTTTTTCACACTTTCTTTGGCGAATTTTTGTTATTCACAATACTGCTGTATAACTGTACAATACTGAAGGCCGCCAATACTGAAGGCAAATGAGTCACAAATCCAAATTATTTTCGAATATTAATACAGTCTATAACGGATTTCTAGATAAGTATTTCACCGGAACAAATCGTTTCCCATGCAATCGCATACATGTATTCAAATGTTGCTTACCGTCACGTCGATGTTCACTGCGAAATTTGTTTATCACAAACCATTTTGTGATCCCCAATATCACATATTCATTTTATCGAGTTGAAATTTTAAAAATGTACCAACATTGATATCAGTTGAGAGTCACTATCAAGGCTTTACGTGGATACAAATCAAATGAAATGAATAGTGTTTTAGGCCACCTTTTTGCACATGTAGCCTGAACAGGGCCAGGATAACGTGGATACAAAATATTTTATTTCTGTTAAATACGAAATGTACAACAAAGCGCTAATTAAGTTTGTATTTTATCCCTCCATTTGAACAATTCACAACGTTTGTTTAGTAAATACCAGCAGGACTTCTCGTTCATGTTAACTTTATATGGTATACATGTTTGTTATTACTTTTCCATTTCTTAGAGCAATTTTTCAAAACTGATCTTGACTACTGAAAACGTGCCTACAACCACTTTGAAAGCTATCTCAGCCACTACAAACGCGATCTTGGCCACGGAAGAAGTAATCCCAGCCTGTTTAAAAATTATGTGATCTTGATTCTCGACTAATAAAGAAGTGATTACAACCACTTTAAAATACAATTTTAGTTGAAAAAAATAATCTAAGCTATTTTATGGAGATCCTCAACGTTATTAGGTCTAATAGTCATGTACTTTACTAATACACTGTGACTCACATGTGGTAGCGTGAGGCTTTTAAAGCTCATACTCGGATATCAAGTAAATTGACATGAAAGTGAGACTGAATATAATTGCAAAAGCAAGAGAGAAAATATATACAGATAGATATGCAATCTATCTGTAGTTGAAATATAATTGAACAATTCAAATATGTCTACTTTGTGGGAAGTTTAATTACATTCATATACATTTTGAAAACTCAATTACAATTTTAATTGACTTGGTTTGATGCACACAAATCCTTAGTGATCATGTGTCATCATCAAGGCCAAAGCAGATTCGTCAACAGGGAGGCGGGCTACTGAGGGGGTAGGGTGGGAAAGCCAGGTCAAATAGGTGAGATTTAAGTAATTTCCGGAATGTTAAGATTGTTTTGGCATTACGTATTGGCACAGGCAGGGCGTTCCATAAGACTGGACAAGATATAGAGAAAGCTCTTGACGGCATAGTGGAGAAGATATTTGAAATAGTTGTGCACTTCCGGAAAGAAGCATGCAACTTTGCACTGGGTTTTTTTTTGGTGCGCTGAATTCGAAAAAGAGCGGTTCTTGCCGAAAATCAAATTCAAAATGGCCGCCACTAAAAAAACAGTTTTTCATATTTCCGTTCAGGGTAATCTGATTATCATGATTTTAGTGTGTAAATGTATGTTTTCAAGGTCAAAGAATCGATTTAAATGCATTAAAATGGTTTAAAGGGTCCCCTTGGGATGAGACATTTTCAATGTTGTCAATTTTGAAAATTTAATTTATATGAAGCTATATAGCCTACTGATCTTAACTGAAAATACGAAAAAGTCAAAAAACAATTTTAAGGCACCGAAAAAGAGTGAAATAGTTGTATTTCCAGGTCATATATTGCCATGTGAACAAAACAAGTCAGCATTATTCAGCACTTTACATCACATATTCCCACGTCTCAGACTAAGATCAGAGCAGTCGCCGCTAATTGGTGTCTTATAGTCAGGACACGGGAGGACACATCTGCAGCACTGATTGTCTACCCAACGCTGGGCCGATGCCATCCGCATGTGGTCCAATGCTGTGAAAACATTCAATCGTCCTTCAGGTATACAAATAGTTTGTTTGGGTTACTTCTGGTTTCATAAAAATGTTGATTAAAAATATTTGTAAAAATATGAAAATTCTGAAAAAAATAAAAACATGATTCGTGGGATACACTACTTCAGTACGGAAATAAAAACGAAAATTGATGTCATGCCAAGGAGCTGCTTTAATGCAATAGTGAATATAATAAAACGAAAATACAAAAAATATACAAAATTCAGGAAAATTCATGTATACGGCGTATATTGTACACACGGTTTTACATAAAATCTCATTATCTAGACATATATGTACATCAGACCTTGGACTGTCACTGCAGCAGTATTTATCACTTAGACTATATATGTTCAAACAGATACAATATAGCAAAATGACACTAGCTGTAATTAGGTAACTTGACACTTAGCCTTACTGCTGAATTTAAAAGCTGCTGCCTGATCACCAGATAAATACAAGTCAACAAATATAAATTCACGGTATTCATTGTTTAGAATATAGTCATTATATACTGTATTCATTAATCAATTGTCTGATGAATTACTACATTGTCCTGAGCAAAAGCAGAATTGAGTGCATCTATGGCTGGATTTATAGCAATTACAGCGGCTTATACAGATTTTTTTGCATCCACACTTTAGTAATTATTCTTGACAAGCTTTAGACGCTTCGAGAAGAAGAGTCCAAAGTGGTGTCCAAGGGGAGATACAATCTGCCTTTTTCCAGCCCCACAAATCTGGAGAGGGAACCTCTGGTAGGCTACTGCTATAAGGCACGGTCCCCATACATACCCAGCTTGGTACACTGACCGTCTCACATGCTGTTCAAGTGCATGTAATGTTGGTGGAATGTTTTGATGTGACGGTTGGCAAAAGCAAACAATTGTTTTCGAGCATCATTTACATGCTTGCAGGAAGGTGTGCGATGGTAAAGAAGGATAACATAGCTTTCTATTTCGTCCATATCCGTATCTGACACGTGACTTGGTGCACGAGACAAGCGAGCAAACATAGCATGCAGGTGAGGCATGCTTTGTCACACAGCCTATGCGGTTTTCTTCCAAAGCCAACCCATATTTCAAACAATTTTCAAACAAGCTCGATTCAGCTATATAACAATAATAGCCCCGTCTGTGTCTGTTGCATATATTACATTTTTTGAAAATCCATGACTAAAGCCGTGTGAAGCATGCAGAAGTATCCGAGTATCTGCCTCCTCTTAAGTACAAAGTAAACCTGACAAATCACATATAGGAGAGGAAAATACATCCTGGCCATGTGTTGAAATAACTTGCTCTCCCAGTGGAGGTACAATAGGGGTTTTTTCCAGTCAGGTGGAATATAAGTGTTTCTATCAACCCGCAATGTGTTCCCAGTTCCTCTTTCTTGTCGTGCTGGCTATTTCAGACTGTCATCTCTACAGACAACCCAGACAATATCTAGACGGTCAACAGATTGCTTATTTTCAATATAAGGCAAGAACACATAATTATTTACAATAATCTTAGAAGGTTTTGACTAGTTTATGTGCTTTTCTGGGATCTAGTCTGTGAACCACTCCAGCTTCATTTATGATTTTTACATCAACATTTGGGACATTCATTTCTGAAGGAACCATTTACTCCACACAACTGATCAAATCTGATTCATCCTTGAGAAGAGTTGAACATCAGTTTTCAGACAGACCACCCCTTACTAGAGCTGGTGCTAAACTATTGTAAGTTGTTTTTTCGAATGGTGTAACTGTTATTGAAGTATGTTGTTTTATCACCAACACACTAACACGTTCATGCACAAATCCGTGATATTGAGCTATGCCAACATCTTTAGCAGTTCTGATCATTTTTTACGACACATTCACTCATTATCACATGGTGTCTAGTGTATTCAGGTCAGTAATGATTTCGGAAAGGGGATTACCAATGTCTCGAATCACATCAGTAGCACGTTGAACATGAGACAAAAACATTTTCTGAACACTGGGTATCTGCTCATGGTGGGTTTCTTGATTTTTTGCGTCAGCTGAGTATTTTGCATTGTATTCATTTAATAGTCTTGTCTGGACCGCCAACTGTCCAACGATTTAGAGCAGATTCACTGTCTGTGATACCAACTATGCCTCCGTCCCCTTTTACCCCGCCTTTTACAATTGCATTCAGTCGTTCGTGAACTTGGTCATTAGCTAATGACGAAAATGTATGTGCGACAATGTTGCCTTTCTGAAACTCGGCATATATTGTATAAAGTTCAAGTAAATCTTTATAACAAGAATAGTCACCCAGCGGGCATAACGGTAGTGGTCCAGTGCGAACATCCAAGAAATAATTTTACCAAGTGATTCAACCTACATATCAAAATTTGGATCATGTTGAGATCTAAGAAACTGGAGAAACAGTAGTTCCAATTGGAGAACATTATGCCAATAATGGAACTGAGGACGATTGGATGTCATATCTTTGCTCCAGTCATCAAAGCTAAAAAATTCAACATCCTGTGTAGTGTGTTGATAATCTTCAAATGCCTTTTTTAGAAGTATGAACAAAGCAGATACTGAAACTTCATGAGCCCATTGTGCCCTTGATTTGTGTGAACCTATCTGTCCCAGTTTTTATACGAGGAACAACAAATCTATTTGAATTTGTGGAGCGTATTATATTTTGAGCATTTCGGCCGAACAATACACCTTTTTCAATAACAACACGCCACACGGTGAGCAACGCTGAGCTGTTTTAATCAGACAACTGTAACGCACTTTTCAATGACAACACGCCACACAGTGAGCAACTGTGAACTGTTTTAATCAGACAATTGTTCACTGCGCAAACTCGTGCAAGCAGTCTATAAGTCAGCCAGATAGGCAGGTTGGTTTTCATTTAGGATTCGGAACGTCATTGCTCATATTTAAAATGAATGCGAAACTTGACAGGAAGCCAATGTAATCGTTTTAGAATAGTAACGGAACAACTAAATCGTGGGGCCTTGGTTACCACTCTTGCAAGTCACTTTTGAACGCAGTGTAATATAGCCATATCCTTTTCTGGCATATTGTGAACAATAGGCCTGAAGTCCTTAATTAGCTAGGTTAGAGTTTTTGCGGTCACAAATATTTAAAGAGAACTGGTTGGGTCAGCTTGTTAAATTTCAGTAAAATTACCTGCACATTATTTCGGACTTCAATTTTTGAGTTTTTGCAAATATTATGAAGTTCATGAATGGCGGCCATTTTGAATTTTCGTAAAACCTTGGAAAAATCGCATGCACATCTCTATATGGTGGGGGGTGTGATTGTGAAATTTGAATAATTTCTGTTTTCAAGTTTTTCAGTTTTTTCGACCCCCAAAAAATTGAAATTGATCCATAGCGGCCATTTTGAATTTCAGCAAAACCTTAAAAAAATAGCCATCAATTGATGGCAGGACCCCTCAGCCGTAGGCTTTGTCCATTAATATCTAGAAATAATGAGAAAACAATTAGCCCCACTACCACCATGGCATTTTTTTTAAATGGCTGCGGCAGCCTTTTTGTTTTTAATGAATTTATCCCAAAAGTTAATCATTATCAAAAATACCTAGAGAACAACCATACCAAATTTTTGAAAGCAATCCAACCAACGGTTCATAAGTTATCGTGGACACAAGCATTTTAGGTGGCCATCTTTTTAAATGGCTGCGGCAGCCATTTTGTTTTTGATGGATTCATCCCAAAAGTTAATCAGATCATTAGAAATACCTAAAGAACAACCATACCAAATTTGCATTCAATCCAACCATCATAAGTTATCGTGTCCACAAGATTTTTAGGCGGCCATCTTGGAAAATGGCCGCTTATGGCTTGGTGCCAAAAAAAATGCCCAGGCACATAGGTCATGTCTGTAAAAAATAAACAAAATTCATCAGTTAACTTTTTAGTAAGCGCTGAATTTCTAACCGCCCACCGGTCTGCCCGCCCACCAGACTGCCCGTTCCCCGCCTCTGGTGATCACTATACCCCACAGCCTTAATAGCTGAGGGGTAAAAAATCACCTGCACATCTCCATATTGTGGGGAATGTGATTCTAAAATTTGACTAATTTCTGGCAGTAATGCTTTTGCGCCGGTTTTCAACGACAATGTATGGAATATCCCTCTCCGTAGGTACTAATAGCATACATGGCAGGCGCCACTTCCTCTGCATACCCCTCAGGACTTGTCTCCCGAGCAGCGGTAAACAAACAACTGGCTCGTTGAGTGACGTTACCATTCAGTATACCTCTGGTGCAGAGAAGACGACCCCTGCCGTAAATGGGACCCGAATGACAGATTACCGGCTCGTTGCCTGCGCAGTCGTGTGGTTCAAATATTCCGCCACGTTGCGTATTAACGGCTACATCTTCGGATGTTTGTACCTGAAGGGTGTGGCCCAATCCATTAACGGGAACCGGCCACGAACGGATACGGTAACGAGCGTACCGTATTTTGTCCATCAGAGGCAGTTGGGCTGTAAACACCAAACGTCGGCGGAAACAGACCAACGCCCTGACTGTTCTCTAGAATCAGCAGAACCTCGTTTGGAGGCAATATCTCCTCTGTTAGCTGGACCAATTCTAGGGATGCGCGTTAGCGCTGATAGCGATCGGATTCGCGCAGCTAAAGATTATGTACACTCCTAAGCAGACAAAATCCGATCAATCTGTGTGCTCTCTTCCAGAGCAATCCCACGAACCCATCTAGTACCCGTCGGTAAGTTACTAATTCAGCGTACAGCTCCTTGGAGAATTGTTCAACAGCAACGAGGTGTTGGTGATTGAGACTTACCTCAGCCCGTGTCTGATTGACCTGAGATATCAGTTTATTGGTGGCGTGAACAATTCGTCTGTTTGTTCTTTGGGCTTTGGTAATGTGACGTTTCAACAGAGCCACCTGGTGTTCGGTGGCTGTGCCGAACAATGTAGATCCAATCTCACCCACAAAATTGAACAGACCTTGTTTAATTCGTGTGTTGGGAAGCATCTGCGAGGGAGGAGTCATGGCAGCCTCCATGTCGCGGATGCGCTGCTCCCAGACATTTCGAGTCGTACGCAAATAGTTCTGATGGGTTCCCAGTTTCTCTATGACCAGTCTTAATTCATTCAGATGCTCCTCCATGCGAGGCTCTCTCCGGGACGCGTCTATGACCACTAAGACTGTGTATGTCCCTCGCGCACTTGTATGTCCGAGGCACGAGTTATTAACAGTCCATCACTCAGCAGGTGTGGAAGATTCTCAGTCAGTATGAAGGTCATCTGTGCCGAGTGACATACGGCTAACCAGCAAACGCTCACACGGTGATGGAGGTGATGGAGGTGAGCAAAATGGTAAACGTTGTTTAGGTGTGCGACGTAACATGTATCTACTGCGCTGCCGGCGATGAGGAACATCGGGCGCAGGGCGTTTTATTTGGGCCCGGCCGTCAATTGCCCAGCGGCGGCTGCGGCCAGATAATTTCAGAGGGGGGGGCCAGTATTTGGCAAATAAGGGGGCGGAGAATTTCTAGGCTGTTTGACTGCCCATCCTTCCTCTCGGCGAGTTAATGTCAACCGACAGGGGGAAGGGTTGTCCTGTGGTAGGGAATCCATAATTACCGAGGAGGGCCCCGAACCCACGGAATGTCCCAAGTGGGTGAAAGGTGTTGAGGAACCTGGCGACAGAGGTATGTCAAAGTCTGCCGCTGGTGGCGTGTGCGAGTCTCCCTGTAATCGCCATCGATTACTGCACGGGGGCGACGCTGAGTACGGTGAGGGCGTGGCGTAATCTCATCCCAGTTGAGGTGGGGGTCCACTAACTTTACTTTTTCGCGATTAACTACGCGTACAACCCCCACTGTGGATCCCAGCCGCTAGTTAATGTTAATCGCTCCTCCGCTTTGAGACACACCGTGTCACCAACATGAATATCTTTCGCATCGGCGCGTTTCGCTAAACGTTGCCTATTGTACTTACGACTGTCTGCTGTGGCATGGCGTGCTGTCTGGAGAACTAATGATAAGTCATCCAGGCGGTTACCAAAATGGTTAGCGGTGCGTGGTTGTAGTAACCTAGATAGGGCGCAATTTTGAGATGGCATAGACTAGAGCATATGCCTCTTTCTCAATGGTAGCCCAGCGACGCTGGACGCTTGAAAGAGAGTGTGATACATATTGGATAACCCTTTCAATCCCACTATCATCTACTTGCACTAAAATTGCTCCCACGGCATAGTCACATGCATCGGTATACAGTTTATACGGCCTATCAGTGCGTGGAGCGGTCACGACATGGGAGGAAGTTAATAACTTTTAATTTTTCAAACGCTTCGCTTTGATACGGTCCCCACACAAAATGTGTGTATTTTCGTTTTAATTCCTCGAGAGGTTCTGCTATTTGTGCATAATTTGGTAAACATTGCCGGTAAAACCCTGTCATCCCTAAGAATGACCGCACACCCTTTAAATCCCGGGGTCGGGTTAGCTTTGCTATAGCTTTAACTTTTTCCGGGTCAGTATGGATCCCATCCCGATTTACTATATAACCAAGTAGTTTGATTTCACCTAGGCCAAAGAAACATTTTTTTGGTTTTAAACGTAAGCCAGCCTCATGAAGGCGAGCAAATACGGGCTCTAAATGCTCCTCCTTGCTTCAGCTATAAATGACTATGTCATCTAGATAGACCATGACAATGCGGCTAATGAGACCCGCCAGTACCTTGTCCATCATTCGTTGAAACACTGCGGGTGCATTCGTAAGTCCGAATGGCATCTTTAAAAAATCATTATGGCCTAAGTGACATCGAAGTGCTGTTTTTTCAATCGAGTCCTCTGCTACGGTTAATTGCCAATTTTAAGTCCAAAGAGGAAAAATAGTACTTGGTCAAAAATATCTTGAATTTGGGGTAGGGTATACTGATCGCGAATGGTGACTGAATTTAACTTACGGTAATCCACACAAAACCCCGTAGAGCTGTCACACTTTGGGACCAGCATAATCGGGCTCGCCCAGGCCGAATCACTCGGCCCGATTACATTTTCAGTCAACATATCAGCGATCGCCTCCTCTACAAGTTTACGTTTTGACAGTGGAGGGCGATAAGCGGCCTGACTTATGGGACGGTGGTTGGTTTTTTAATATGTATGGGGGAATTAGAACAAAAAACATTTGGCTCACCTTTTGCTGAAAACAGGTCTGCGTTTTTCTGAATTAACTGGTTGATCTGCTCATACCCGGTCTCTGGCAATACCTGACCAAGGCTGGCCTCGAAGGCGTGCTCAATGCGTCGCTTTGGCCACTCCCTTCGATGCCATCTCAACATATTTAGACCGAAATTGATTATGCCTTGGCCATCCTGTAGGGCGTCTTCTCCCAGCACCATCTTGCACGGCAGGTCGCCCAAAACCGTGGATTTTGATTTCGGTCGACCCTCTGACGTCCAAAGATGCGCCGGAGACTCCTCGCAACGCTGTGGCGTCAGACAGTAGCCTGCGGCAATGAGCACGATCTGCCAGTTCATGAAAAATGTCTAGTCGTAGGAGCGTACAGGAGGCCCGTGTCCATTAATGCCCCAAGGGACAGGCCACCAACCTGTAAATCAACCACTGGTCAACTTGACACCGCACCTACGACTTCTGTCCGTTTCCCGCACTGCTTTGGCAGCACTCGCATCACATGTGGCCAACGCGGCCACATCCAAAGCAACAAGGTTTTCCGTCGGGGGTCCACCCATCCCCGGGCTCCTGTACGGTACGCGGGGTGGTCCTTGTCCTCTCTCTCGGAATGCTGGCAGAGTCGCAAGAGCGGCGGTGGTCAGGGGTGGCCTTGCCTGGGCCTCCAACTTTGCTACCTTTGTCTGGAGCCGCTCCTGGGACTCGGCCAGCGGCCTGGGACTCCTTAAGAGTTTCTTTAAGAGGGTTGTAGTAGTCTGGTCGTCCCGTGCGACTATAGGGCGCGTTGGTGAGGGGTTCACTGGCGCGACGTCCATCGGCTCTTCATGCAGACTCAGCCAAGCATAGGCGTCTTTCCTGGCACTGTATCCAGCCAGGGTGGTGAAGGCCTCCTCCAGCGTGGTAGGGTTCCCCTCTTCTACCAGCTTTCTTGCGAGTTGGTAGCTGCGCAGCCTTCTGGCAAATGCTCTGATCAGAATCCTATTCTGATCGTCATTTCTGACGTCCCCCGGGTAGGCGGCGTCAGCGACTTCCTGAAACCGGCGGCTGAAGCTAGCTTCCAGCTCGTATGCACTTTGGCGGGTTTTTTCCACTTCGTCCCATAGGGCACCGCTTTCGTCCACATTAAGGAAAGATGTCCGTATGTGAGCCTTCACATCTGCCCCCGGCACATTAAACCTGGCTTTGATAGCGTTGTTTGTGGCCAGGACGCCAGTGATGTAACGCTCCAGCTCCCAGCGCAATGAGCCGGCTGCAGTCCTAGCAGCGATCTCAATCTGGTTCTCGGCGCCCATCTCGCCTCCAGCC
Source organism: Flabesymbios commensalis (assembly GCA_964017125.1). Classification (NCBI taxonomy): domain Eukaryota; kingdom Metazoa; phylum Annelida; class Polychaeta; order Terebellida; family Flabelligeridae; genus Flabesymbios; species Flabesymbios commensalis. Next base: position 24,761,644 of record OZ024908.1, on the reverse strand, counting down.
AACTCTATTTCTTTGAACCAAGCCCTGACGCCCGCCGTGCTGGTCCCGTCACACGGCGTCGTTTGACGTATCACTGCCTGCATACATTGCTCGTGGTGTCTGCGTAGGGTTCGGATTGTTTTCATAACGGCGATGCCGTCGGTATACTCTTTAAACTGGGTAGGATCCATGCTTTAAATTACAGGTAAGGCTTTAAAACAAAGTTTATCTGGACCCTGTCGCCAGTTTACTCACAGTTTATACCGAATCCGGCTGGTGGCTCCGAGTTTAACACCACTCTGCCATTGCTGCATTTTCCAGCTCCTCGTCGCTGGTGAGCTCTGGGATGGTTGCTAGCTCTTAGCAGAGCTCTTTGCAGATCAGTCAAACCTCTTTCTTCTCCGCCGGTGTCATGGGCGTCAATGGTGTCCGGTGTAGATGCTTGATTTCTCTGGGCTTGTCCTGTGTAGTTACAGTCACACTACCACCTGCAGCAGCCTGTGCTATTTGTCCGCACGTATCAGATTTGGCTGCTGCGTATGGCTTGCCTGCCGGCACAGCGTTTTTTCATGTGGCCTGCGTCTGCTGCCACAGTGCGCTTTGTTGTGTTTGGCTGAGACATTTTCAATTTTTAAAATTTAGACTGTCCACACAGATTCTGGCTATAAGCTCGCCAATTTATAAAATACGTCAATCCCTGACGCCATTGTGACGCCAATACGACAAGTCCAACGGCGAAGGACAGGTTATAAAAACTCAGATTCCAGATTCACTTAACAGAACTCCATTTCTGGGTCGAATGTCGTGTTTATTTCGACTCCTCTGTGTAGAACACATATAAGATAAAATACAGTTACATAGTCAATTCACTCTGCTTCATCATGGCAGAGAATCACAACCTGTGGGTTCAGCGATTGATTCAAAAGTAAAGCACGCACCACTTTCTGGTCGCCATCGCTCGACCTTCTATATGCGACGCCATAATCATATCTAATAATAATTACAACATGGATTTAACATCTAATCATATATAAACATAATCCCGACATTGATTTAACATACATTTCCTGGCGAGGCTGCCAGTGACCCACTCTGTAAGTCGGCCTCTCTTGATGGCTCTGCTGACCTTTGGGCAGACCATCCCGGAAAGTCCGGTAACGACTGAATCCAATCATACTCCAATCCAAAATGGATTGTTGTTTGACGGTGTCCGATTCTGGCCAGGTCAACAGTCGCCTAATATCTGCATTTTACTACGCATGACTTTACAATAGGGTCAATGTCTGTTTGATGGGGAGATTTACAGCTGGTATTAAGCAGCCATCCACAGAAGTGTTTATTTGAGTTGGCCCAGTTGTTTGTCAATTTCGAAGACTATAATATCATCGATCATGCCGCTATAGCAAAATATATAATGATATAGGCCTACAAATCACACCTCACATATGACAATTAAGGAATCCATGTAGTCTCAACGCTGGTCCTTAAAATATCATCGACACTGTTTTTCTGAAGGTCCATTTTTCCGAAGGTTCATTATTCCGAAGGTTCATTGTTCCGAAAAAAAGGTTTATTGTGCCGAAGGTTTATTGGTCCGAAGGGTCATTCATCTGAAATAAGGGTTCATTGCTCCGAAGGTTCATTGTTCCGAAGGTTCATTGTTCCGAAATAGAGGTTCGTTGTTCCGAAGGGTCATTCCTCCGAAATAGGGGTTCATTGCTCCGAAGGTTTATCATTCCGAAGGTTCTGTATTCCGAAATAGATATCATTTTAATACCATTTTTTTTTTGTTGGAAGATTTTTCGTTCCAGAAACAACGTATCACAAAAATATAAAAAAAAATACAAAGCAAGAATCACAGCCACCTCGGGCTGTGTTTATAAACAAATATCGGCTGTTAAAAGGCGAAAAACTAAAAGTTGGAGGTGCTTAACCCTTTCAGCTCCCTTGTCACATTTATGCACCAAATGGGATATATTAGGGGAAAAAAATTAATAAAAATGATAATAATTCACCAAAAAAAGTTCTGAGCTTTCTTTGCATAATTATGTTACACTCGGTTATTTGATAAACTTGGGTCATTTTCATTTACCTTGAGTCGGGAATTGCGGCAGCAATCCACATCTTAAGGTGAAAGAAAATTAGAAGAAATAGATGGGTGCTAAGAGGGTAAAAACATTTTTTATTTCTTATATTGAAAGAGAATTATGTAACGATAAAATATGTATGTAAGTTTATTTGTTTTCGTATACTTCAAGCATGGTCGGATACCTGGGTGTGTGGTTGATGATACTAATATGGGATGAGTACTATGGATGGTGAGACCTTGAACACCGGGATGTCTATCTCCGCCGGTGTATCACTTCATTCCTTTATGGCGGTATAGCACATTGTATTTGTAAGCTGTTAGATTAGGCAAATAAACTACACAAATCAGCACAGTGAGACATATTATTTTTTATATAATTTACCAATTTCCGTCCCATCTAGTATAAGATGCCTGTGACATTCTTTGGCTCAGCTTATATCATGTATATAGGCATATTGTGTGTGTCTTGTCACTATATCCCGCATTGGCCTTTCTTTAATCAACCGAAAAACAAAAACTATATTTTAGTATTTTAATTTAATATATAATAGTATACTCTGATGGTTGCGATGGTCTTATGGCAGTAGTGAAACATACATTTGAATATTAAACTAAATATTTAAACACTTTGTTGATCTCATGCTTACAGCCTTTGTTTACAGGAGGTATAAGGATTTTTTACATGTATATATCATTAATTCTACCAAATCACTTTGTTGAACATATCTTCCTTCCTATTATATTAGAAACAGTTAATTAGTCAATAGATCCAATAACGGCCATTTAATGTAGCCGGCTGCAACAAATAATTTGTATTATGTTATACAAGATAAAGGCTTATAGCGAGGTTTAACAAAAAATGCTTTATGTAGAAGTTTAGTTAATTTGTGTTGGGTGATATGTCTTTTCTCCAGGGGTAAAAATATACCAGTTGAGAACCGTATTTTGACTAAATACACCATTGTCGCCAAATCCGTTATACAAATTTATATGGTCATATCTTTAAAACTAATAGAGCTATAGAGTTAAAACATATTGGTGTCTATAGGCCTACATATACGTTTATTTTCAAGGAACTCGCTCTTACTACTGCTTCAATGGCCGCCACATTAAAAATATCTATACAATATACCGGCTTTCAAATAATATAGTCACAAAAATAACAGCTAAGCATTCATTTTTACCCACGAGAAATGCATTTATTATTTAAGAGAGCTCACAAAGGCATCTGATAACAGTCATAATGTACGATTTGGCTAATATAGTTGCCATGGCAATTTATTCAATTTAAAAACTGGATTAGAGTTATAGATATTAAAATTCATGTTTTTCATTAAGACGTGGTGTTATATATATTAACAAAAATGCCGACATGTGAGTGTACGAGAAAATGCACACATATTGGTCATAGGAAGGACTAATGAGCGCTATACCTCATGAAAATTGTTACAAATTAAAAAAAATGAGCACGTGTTTTGAAATCTGAAATTATCAATGTTCATTCTTTAGTTTATATGAGGTGAAGTATGTATTATAAAATAAACAAAACAAGAAATTTAACACTTGAGCAACAATGTGCTCATCAATGGGGATCATCATATGCTGAGTTTGCGGCAGCGTTGGTGCACGCTATTGCACTGACCACAATCCAACGAACAAGACAGATCATGCATACGACATGGGAATGTATTTTTGTAAAATTTTCCACTGCAATTGCACTTGATAAGTTTCAACAAAGATGCAGACGCAGGATCTTTTTGTATTAAACATTGTTTCGTTATTGTGTTTTGCGAAGAATATAGGCACATTGTGTTACATCAAGAGTAGGCCTATTTCCATTCCACACCTGGACATGTAGTTATGATATCTGACAGCGTCTTATTAGCCTGGAAAGTGCTCTCTTGATAATAGTCCAGTTGCCAGTTTGAGTACCTTGCGGTCATGAGAAGTCTATATTGTTTTTTGACAGTTTCGCAGTCACATGGAACTGTAGAACAAATTTAGCTTGGTTGCCGGAGAGAAAACCTTGGGGGGGGGGGGAGGGGGGGTTTAATTTGCATAAATCAAAAATGGCCGCCATGACCGTGGTTTGGGCATAAATAATTTTTGTATCAAAATATTTATTAATTTCAATCCAGACGACGTATAGACGCATGTAATAATGGGCTTTGTAACTGAAAACAACTTTCAAATTGACATAAAAAGATGAAATTTTGCACAGATATTTTTTAAATAATGAGTTTTTAGGAAAATGTGTTGGATATTTTAAATTGAAAAATGGCGACGAAATCCAAGATGGCCGCTATTTGTGCGATGGCAAACAATAAATTGATATCATTTTCTTCAGAATAGTTGCAGATTCGTGATTTTGGTGTCTACCATGGGGTTTTCTGGTATGTACGACATAGTGGTATGGCCAGAACGTACTTTAGGACATCCCATTGTGGGTAAAATACAAGATGGCCGCCATATAGTCAATGTCAAACAATAAATTGATATAATTTTCTTCAGAATAGTTGCAAATTCGTCTAGCATAGGGTTTTCAGGTACGCCCGATAACCTAAGTTATTCTGTTCCTTTAATGTTGTTATTTGCCCCCAAAATAACCTGCTCAGAGCCCCACATATCTAGCCAATTTGTACTGGGGTTGTACCGCCGGGTCCCCGGCCACTGCTCCCCCTATAAAATTGTATCTTGGATCCGCCCACGACCTTTATGCAGATCTAAAAACATTAAAGAATTTCGCAGATTAAAACCACAAAAAAAAATATTTTTAATGTAAGTCCATTCTTTTTCGGAATATTGAACCTTGCTTGAACCTTAATTTTAACAATGAACCTTAATTTCAGAGTAACGAACCTTCGGAGCAATGAGCCTTCGGAACAACGGACCTTCGGAACAACGGACCTCCGGAACAACGGACCTTCGGAGCAACGGGCCTTCGGAACAATGGACCTTCGGAAAAGCGAGCGGTCCCCGTTGATTGCCGGGGGTATGGGGGGGGGGGGGGGGTCGCCGCGGTGCAAACATCGTCACGCGTGGAGGAAAGCCCTCAATAGCTCTACAGGATATTAAATAATATTTCCCATCAAACACGACAAAAACACGAACATACTTAGGCCGAATATCTGGGAAAATATCATAGGCCTATTGTAATAGGGCCTACGCTTCATTTTAGATTTTGTATAATAAATTTGCTGCTCTATTGTAAATTTTATTTCATACCTGTAGGCCTATATTTAATTTCACATCGTGAAATGTTTGCCAAGATTGCCTATAAACAAAATATAAATATGTGAAAAACTACAGCACTTAAAATTAATAATGGGTGCTAAACTGTTTTTCCGACCAAAAACGATTTTTGCAAAAAATGTTTTAATAGGCCTACATTTTTTCAATTATTTTGGAATCTCGGAACTTGAAGTTCCCGGAGCTTGAGAACTTCGGAACTTGGGAATTTGTTTAAGGGTATCCCCAAAAATGTCCTGTGCCCAATGGAAACTGACAAATAGCCACCCGTAGGCCTACTTCTAAACACAGGACCTTCTAAACAAATATTTCTGAGCATAAGACCTTCTGGACATAGAATCTTCTGAATATAGGACCTTCTGAACAAAGGACCTTCTAGACAAAGAACCTTCCGTTGGTCCTACGGGTCATTGGTCCTACGAGCCATTAGTCCTACGGGCCATTGGTCCTACGGGCCATCGGTCCTACGGGCCATTAGTCCTACGGCAGGGAATAATTTATCTGGTCAGTTGAATCAATGTTGGGTTGATGTTGAGCCGACGTCGTAAACAATTGACAAGCATTATATTCTATCAGCTATCCCCACCCTTGAAAAACAACCCCCGGAAGCCAGAAGGTATATAAACGATCTAGTCAATTATTCATTATATCATCCTTATGCGCAAATTATTGAAACTTAAAATCTAGAGTCTTACATTTGCTTCATTATGAGGGTTATTTCATAGTTATTTCAAGCTAAAATTCAAGGTCAAATAGTAGAAACACCCAAAATAAAATAATATTTGCAAATTCAACTATTCCTGACATATTTACTGGACAATCATCTAAAAGCGTTAAAATTAATTTTCTATACGTCATATATTTTATGTCATCACTAATACCACATAAATAGAATCAGATTATATTTCCTTGCAAAAAGACAATAATCCATTGTGTTTATTCTAACGTTATTAAACATAATATCAGCCACAATCTAAGGCATCATCCCATCCCCGGTGAGATGATCATGAACTGTTCATGAACATTAATTAATAGTTCATAAATGTTCACGAACATAAAAACTATAAACGTTCATCAACGGTTCATGAATATTCTTGAACAACAATATGTGACTTTCATGAACTCTCACTTTGTTCATGAACATGTGTTGTTCATAAACGGTCATAAACTCAATTAATTCATGAACCAGGGCTAGTTCATGAACGACCATAAACTCAAAAAAATCATGAACCAGATGAACATTCATGAACGGTCATTAAACGTGGTCATGAACTATTCATGAATGTTCCTGGAGAACAAATGAGACATGCATGAAATTCATGAACTCCCCACCTAGTTCTTGAACGGTCATAAACTAAACTAATTCCTGAACCATATAGTCCATGAACATTCATTAAATGTGTTCATGAACTATACACGAATTTTCCTGAACAACAAATGCGACGTTCACAAAATTGAGGTTGTTCATGAACGACCAGGAACTCAGGTGGTTCAATAATGAACCAGATAAGCCAGCGACACTTAAACTAAATTCACGATGTTGACAAGCCAAGCTCGTGTTGATGTTCATGAATGTTCACGAATTGTTCATGAAAAATCCAATAACGTTCAAGTCTTTTGACCTGTAAAATACATATAGTATTTTGATTGGTGATTGTATTTTTTCAGAGGTTACTTCTTACCTAAACACAGCAAGCTAATTAAGCTTCATTTTGTTAATTGAAAAAATATATCTCCCCCCTCACACTATTACACCGAACTAAACAGAAAACTAAAAAAATTAAAATACTATGTATTCTGTGGTTGATAATCTAACTCAGAAAGTCTCAATTTGCTAATTAATTAGTTAATTAGCCATTGCGTAGTTGACACCGTACTCGCCAGGGTAATTAGGCTGTCATTCACCACAGTTCATGAACTTTCATGAACAAACCATGAACTAAATTGAGATTTCATGCACAGAAAAATTCATAACAGGACATTAAACTGTCCCTCATGAACTTTCATGAACTAGCCATGAACCGAATTAAGACTTATCAAGCTCATAATAATTCGTCAAAATTCATTAACTTCTCTCATGAACTTTCATGACAAGCTATGAGCTGAATAGATCCCAACAAGTTCATAAAAATGCATAACTGCTCATGAAACTCTCAATATGAAATTTATGAACTAAATCATGAACAACATTAGTTCATGAAGTGTTCATTAATATTCATGATTTGTCATGAACTGTTTTTTATGAACAGTTCATGAACTGGCTGGCTGGGCGGGGGCCCTAGGGTAGTGGTTAGCACCGCTGCCTTTCAGCTAGAGTTCGGGGTTCGTTTCCCGGTCTCGGCGATTTGAAAGAAACAAAAATGTTTCTTCCCCATCCACTCGTAGAACGCAGTGTTGTGGGGAGCCTCCGTGACCGAGAGGTAGCGTGCTCGGCCTCAGACCGCCAGGGCTCGAATTTCGAATCCTGTGTCTGGCGGGCAGTGTCATCTCACTCATCTCACCATCCTCAGGAGGTTCTCCAGGCCCAATTTAGCCTATATGTAATTGACATTTTTCCAAATCCACTAAATAAAATTATATATATAGACCCCTATAACAAGCCATGTGAAATTACAGTTGTTTCAAAAGCTGATTTACCAGATAAAATAATTTTTCTGTCACACGCAGTAGGACCAATGACCGTAGGACCAATGGCCCGTAGGACCAATGGTCTAACCATAGGACCAATGACCCGTAAGACCAATGACCCGTAGGACCAATGGCCCGTAGGGCCAATGACCCGTAGGACCAACGGCCCGTAGGACTAGAGAGCCGTCCCCGTAGATCTCACCAGAACCTGGTCCTGGATGTAGCCTTTTTGCTCGGTCTAATTTGCTCGGTCGCTCTTTAAATTTTTTTAGCTAAATTTTTCTCGGATCAATTTTTCATGTTCCCCTGACATACCTGAAAATTTGGTGCAATTTTGTTGTGTATTTTGGAAGTTACACCATTTGGCATGTAATAGGATTCTTGTTTCACGGCAATGGTGTTAAAGAGAGCTGTAATTTTGAAAATTTATTAGACCTAGGCCCTACATGCCAAATGGTCTAACCTGCTAACTTCGTTAATACAAAAAAAAATCCACCATATTTTCGGGGATGTTGGGGGAGGATGACAAAATAATCTGAGAAAAAAATTGGTAAAAAAATTTAAAGAGCGACCGAGCAAATTGAAAAATGGCTACTCCCTGGTTCTGGTGAAACAGACTGTACCCAGCAAACATGTGCTTAAATGGCCCAATAATGGTAATTACTGGCGAATAGTGGCAGTACTGGCATACAGGTATTGTTGGGGTATGCCAAAACTGGCCCAGTTTCGGCTTTCTTGGCCTGATTCAGGTTAGACTGACAAAATAACGGCACAATAACGGCATCTGATTACATTGTTACTCACTTGGGGGAGCTTCCGGCGTTGTGGGCCAGTATTGGCCAGTATTCCGGCCCAGTGCTGGCATTTTAGTATAGAGCTTTTCCCTAGGTGGGTCCTTTCTTGGCGGTTAAAACAAGTGTAGGCTACATTTTTCTGAATTGTCATCATGTATTCTTCTTTTCGATTTAATATGGACTTAGATGTTTATATCAAAGTACAAATTTACTCAAATATGAATTGTAGCACATGTGTATATAATTTTTCTGATTCATTATGATATAATTGAAGAATGAATCGAATATTTTGTTAAGGCTTGTCGCCGCCGTGAGCGATAATAGGAGGAATTGGAGAGTGTTTTACCAGTACTGGCAGTAGGCCTAGGTTGCCGTTATCAGTTGTTATTTATAGGCCTATATTTGAATTGCTTTGTATCCTAATTAGGCATAGCTAAGAATTCACCCCTCGGTCCCGCTTGCCTGTACTAGTCACTGCTGGGGCTAAATTAAGCATATTTTTAATAGTCTAGCCTAAGCACTATATTTATATTAATTATAAAAATTATATTTATCAAAATGGTGCGAGCCTACTTGTAGGTGATAAAAAATGTTCAATCAGAAGCGGGGCTTACTGGCCTTGCACATTATAAAAGTGACTCAATCAGGCCAAAATCGTAAAAAAATCGGTGACTTTACTTTGGCCTCCCTATAAGACCATATGATGTAAACACGTCCACAGACTAGAGCTGCAAAAGCTACCCAACCTCTGTGCTGCGCATCCACCAGTTAGGCAAGATATAGACGAAATTCCCGAATTTCTTATTTTGGACATGCATGTCCGAAATAAGAGATCGGGAACCTTGTCTTTATATCTAGCCCAACCGGCAAATGTGCAGCACAAAAATTAAAAAAAACTTTTGCAGCTCAAGCCCATGGACACGTCTACATCACATATGGTCATACTGAGAAGCCAAAACAAAATCACGGATTTTTTGACGATCTTAGCCTGATTGAGTCGCTTTAAGTCGAGGAAGACCGTAGATTGTAAAAATATACTGTAGATTTCAGATCCGAATAAATTCGGCTTTGACGTTTTTTGTAAGCCAAATATATTGTTTTATTAAATTTACTGTTCAATTAAACCTTAATTAATGTTTTTATATCGCAACAACTCCGAGCAAAACACAGGACAATCACCCAATGCTGTTTGAATGGCGGGCCAGCGTCCAAGACGTTGGTCCAACATTGAAACAGCATTGGATGAATGACACGTGTTTGCTGGGCTATAACTGAATGCATGTTTCAAAAAGAGATAACACCTATTACTTAGGCATCCTATACAGGGCCTTTATTGATCCCTTTCGTAACCATTATAGGGCCATTATATAATCGTATCTGGGCCAGTATTGGCACGGTAAATATAACCAAATAGCAGCCTGTATGTATTCCTAATATCTGGGCCAATATGGGGCCTCAACAGGCCCAGACATGGTACCCAGTACTGGGCCATATGTGGCCCTGTGTGCAAACTGTATGGAAACTACCCTGGACCAAAACGGGGCCGGTTCTGGCATATTGGTTTGACTGTATTGGCCCATTCCTGGCACAAAATTCTGCCATTATAGGTCTAATTCTGGCCCGCTATAAAATTGTTTGCTGGGTAGTGTAGGCCTACTGTAGAGTTGTTTCAAAACTGACTTACCAGATAGGCCTATGGCAGATGAAATTAACCTACTGCCTAGTGGTGTTGTGTCACAACCTGTTGAAGTTTGGGCTATTCATTTGTACCATAACCATACGTAGGATCAATGCCAATGGCCCGTACTCCGTAGAACCTATGCCGCTATGGCCCGTACTCCGTAGGACCAATGGCCTAAACGTATGACCAATGACCCGTAGGACTAATGACCCTTAGGACCAATGACCCGTAGCCTGCGTAGGACCAATGACCCGTAGGACCAATGGCAGTGGCCCGTAGCGGCGTAGGCCTACAAGTCTGTCCGACGGTGGAGGATGGGGGGACCGCTCGCTTTTCCGAAGCTCCATTGTTCCGAAGGTCCGTTGTTCCGAAGATCCGAAGGTGCGTTGTTCCGAAGGTCCGTTGTTCCGAAGGTTCATTGCTCCGAAGGTTCGTTACTCCGAAATAAAGGTTCATTGTTCCGAAAACAAGGTTCAATATTCCGAAAAAGAATGAATTTACATGGGAAATAATTGTTTTTTGTGGTTTTTAATTTGCGAAATTCTTTAATGATTTTAGATCTGCATAAAGGTCGTGGGCGGATCCAAGGACTTGGGACCCGGTGGTACAGCCCCAGTACAAATTGGCTAGACATGTGGGGCTCTAAGCAGGCTATTTTGGGGGCAAATAACAATATTAAAGGAACATAACAATTTAGGCTGGTTTTAGTAGATGTAATAAGCTCGACATTTTGACCTGATGGTTTAAAAAATGATAAAGCTGTCAAAATTGGAGGACATGTACTTTTCTTCAATATTATCCTCCTAAATATTAAGATGGGAGCCCTCTGAAAAAAATGAGAAAAAAATGTTTTACTCTGTTTATATTGGTGGGGTCTATGAAGTGTAATCGTGGACAGCTGTACACCGCGAAGATGTGGGCGTGGATTGTGAAATTTGCTTGAATAGGGAAATCAATGTTTGTTATCATGGCGGTGCGTGAGTGCGATCTACACACTAATATTGAAAACATCCCCACAAAATCTTCAAGACGTGACTGAAAACGAGCTTAAAATGACTAAATATAGGTAAAATATTACTGATTCTAACAAATCCATTTTTGACTTGATAAATTGTTGCCAAGCCTTAGCCGTGAGGGCCCATAGGAATCACTACACGTATTTGTACCGTCGCAAACTGTGGCTCAAACCTTTAGTTTCAGATACAGTTTGGGCTATACAAAATGGAGTTTGTAAACTGCATTATATTGAGCGAATAGATCACTTTCATGATGAAAGTGTCAAAGCTCACATACATGTAACTCAATATATCTTTTATCATTTTATTCCAATTCTCTTTTTCTAACTTAAATAGTGAGTGAACATAATAAAAAGTATATGTTTATACCAAATAAACTGGATAAAACAGAGGATTGAATAAATCACTGAACTTAAAAAAAAAATAATAATAATTTAAAAGTGTTGTATATGTAGGCTGCGAAATATATATCTTAGACATGGTGGGATATTATGTATATGATGTGGATTATGCATAGCTACATGATTGTATATTGGATTAAATAACAGTTTTATCATGTGTAGTTTACGTAATATGAATTGGTCTCATTTTTGTAACAAGAGGCTTTCGATTTGTTAATCAAAGTTGAGAGCATGCTGGAAGCCTTTAGCTAATGATGTGTACTTTTTTACATGTTTCAGTTAAAAAACACCTATTTTCTTGCACTAAAATTGGCTCGGTACGAACCAATTATAATCCATGTGATAGTATCCAATTTAATTTGCTAATGATAAATGATATATGATTCACATTGTGCTCTTAGTCAATTATTATTATAATATGTGTTACCCCATTGACACGAAATGACACAACTTTCATTGATTGTTAGTTGATTGGAAAGTGTCTGGAATCATTGATATAAGTTTACAGTGTGTCTGATAATGATGATAACTTGAATATTCGGCAACCACAAAGTGACATATCCAGTTCGCGCTGCTGAACATGTCAAGTATGAATACTTTATACTTGACGTGATGATACATGGAGAAACATTAGCAATTTATATTATATTTGATTTTTAGAATAATTTTTATTAAGTCAGCTATGCGTTTGCATTTTTTAGTGATGATTCTCAAATGACTTGGATCATTGTTAACATCTGAGTTCAAGTGTATTTATTGAGCTTATCATGTTAAAAATATCATAATATTTTTATTGTCATAGCAAAATATTTCGTCCTCCATCCATTCGTAAAACTAAATATTAGGGGGAACCTTCGTGATCGAGAGGTAGCGTGCTCGACCTCAAGAATGACAGGGTCCGAATCCTGTGTCTGGAGAACAGTGTCATCTGATTCATCTCGTGAACCATCTCCTGGCCCAGTTTAGCCTGTATGTGCACAAAAGTGGCCCGGCCGAAAGCCCTGATCATTTCATTTTTGTCATAGCAAATTGACATTTTCCTGTCTGAGAGATGTGAGATTTCGGAATACTGACCCTTCGGAATAATAAACCTTTGGAGCAATGAACCCCTATTTCGGATGAATGACCCTTCGGAACAATGAACCTCTATTTCGGAACAATGAACCTTCGGAACAATAAACCCTCGGAGCAATGAACCCCCATTTTGGATAAATGACCCTTCGGACCAATAAACCTTCGGCACAATAAACCTTTTTTTCGGAACAATGAACCTTCGGAGCAATGAACCTTCGGAGCAATGAACCTTCGGAAAAATGGACCTTCGGAAAAGCGGACTGTAACCGGAGGATGGTCCAAAATGAAAGTTAGCTTTTCGGTATCCAGACAGTCAATTTTCAAGCGATTGTCACGAAATTTTGTAACCATTGTTATCTAGTAATTTGGCCAAACCCTGAAAATTTCGTGAAATTCCATTCAGCATTTCAAAAGTTAGACCATTTGACATGTAGGCCTAACGCAATTCTGAGAATAAACCGGAATGAATAATAATGGATTGTCATAAATAGACATTTACTACAATCATGTCAAATGGTCTAACTTTTGAAATATAGAATATTTTGTTACAAAATTTTCAGGATCGATGCCAAATGACTAGAAAATAGGGTTTACAAAATTTCATGAAAATCTCTTGAGGATTGACTGACTGGATACCAAAAAGCTAACTTTCATTTTGGACTGCACCGTTGGACAGACGATAGGACTAGAAAGAGCCGTCCCCAAAGCGAACAGCATTCGAGTGAGAGAATTATTCTGTGGTCGGAGAATGGTGAAAGCCTGAAGGCCTGCGTAGCCTAAGTGCAATCGGTGTCCGCCTTTTAGTCAGAAGGCCCGTTAGTCAGAAGGCCCATTAGTCAGAAGGCCCGTTAGTCAGAAGGCCCTTAGTCAGAAAACCAGTAAGGATGATTAGTCAAAAGGCCCGATTGTCAGAAGGCCCGTTAGTCAGAAAATGAGTAAGGATGATTAGTCAGAAGGCCCGTTTGTCAGAAGGCCCCTTAGTCAGAAAGTCAGATAATTACCTTATCGAAATCATCTCATTTGTGAACAATACTATGACCAGTTATTTGTCTTTATTTTTTTACTTGTGCCAGTAACAATGTCTAGCACTTTCATAAGGGTTGCGTTAATAATATCCTACTCATTATATAAATGTGTTTGAACCCAATGTTGCTGAGGTAATAGGAACAAGATAGTACAACAATAATAATAATGATTGCCTATCGTGGGCAGTAATATCACTCCATGTCTTTGAACAGTTTTGAACAATGTAAACATGAACGAGCAATTTGATCAACATACTGCTTCAAACGTGAGTAAGCCTACCTGAATTTTGAAACCTACTGAGAAAAAATGATCGAGATAACAAGATACTGCTAATAGATTAAAATGAGATACAAATTTAGCGCTGATCTTAATTAGCAGGGTAATAATATATATATAATGCAATCACATTATATAATAGTTCTCCCGTGCCTAGATAAATCTCACTTTCTCTAATATGAATTGAGCCTTTCCACACAAAACAGTCGGTAAATAATGCTAGTTATCACAATATTTGGACAAACAATTTATTATTTATTCTGAGTAAGATGATACATTTATCAACGCTTGACATAAATTCAACAGATGGCTACAAACTCAACACCTGTTGAGAAATCTTGTGACGCATTTGCACATCGATTTGAGTAAAGTTAATATATGTAAAAAAGTATAGGGGCCTATAGTGCTGAAAAAAATAAAGCGCCTCATTGCTGAAAATAACTCAAGCAAGCAATCAACCAGTCATCAATAATGCTTTTTAATATAAATGTACGAACTACGAACCGCCAGTGAATTTTCCTTCAACATCATATCAAGATCATATCGACTTATTAACAATTAATAGGCAAAAGTACTAATGTCCTAGAGAAGCAACATTTAATCTCTATGGGGTTCTACAGGTTTTACTCTCAGTTGTGCAGTTTGTTTGTGTATAGCCTACTTCTTTCATATTTTGATTTTTATAGCTATTTCTCCCTCAAACTATTTATTATGCTACCGAATTTTTTGAAAAACACTTGGACTCCATCAGCATTTTTTAGTATCCTTGAACAATTATTTCATGCACAACTCTCAACATTATAATATCAATAACCGGACAACAAACGTTTTAATAATCAAAATAATATAGCCAGGCCCCCCCCCCCGTCCCCCCACTTGCCCAGATATCAAATGGAGCGTCCCCTAGCATTGTTCACTGCCCAATGAACACATTCTGACTAACGGGCCTTCTGACAAAAAAGCCTAACTGATTTTCTGACTAACGGGCCTTCTGACTAACGGGCCTTCTGACTAATGGGCATTTTGATTAACGGGCCTTCTGACTAAAGGGCCTTCTGACTAACGGGCCTTCTGACTAACGGGTCTTCTGACTAAAAGGGTGTCACCGTGCAATCTTATAGTCTGGTTTTCGGTATCCAGTCAGTCAATTCTCAAGGGATTGTCACGTAATTTTGTAACCATTATTATCTAGTTATTTGGCAACAACCCTAAAAATTTCGCAAAATTTCATTGAGTATTTTAAAAGTTAGACCATTTGACATGTAACGCAATTCTGTGAATCAACCGGAATGGAAGTTAATGAGGGATTCTATAATTTTAGGCACCAGTGATGATATTTTCCTTGAAATATGAGATTGTCTGAATATTGTCAAAAATTCAAACACATGTCAACTTAGCTTTGTTCATTGACATGGCGTTGTCAGCAGAGCTTAATTTCAATTTTAAATGCTTATTTTTAACAATTTAAATTTTTCTTACAGTTATGGAGAGACTAATTTGCCGTTATGGAGAGACCAATTTATGTTACGGAGTAATCTTCAAACTTAAATTTCTCAGTGACCCTTCTACAAAAGTATACCATATTTAACAAGTAGTTGAACATGGCTATCATAATGTTGATTACTTAAAGAAAGAATCACTTTATGACAATAACCCTTAAATTATGAAATAAGAATTACTCTCCGTTACGATTATTGTCGTTATGGAGAGTAATAATAACGAACATTGTGTCTCCATAACGACAATTATTTCTGTTATGGAGTGACAATAAACAAATACTAAATATCGATGCTAACACAATTTAAAAGACAAAAAGAAAAGTTACTATTTCAACAAGTGTCACTTGTTGGTTAAAATATCAAATTCATAAAGGTTTATGGCTATTTTTAAATGAGTAAAAGGGTAATTTGTGACTACTATTTCTCTCCATAACGTTTTTATTTTTGTTATGGAGAGACAGAAAATACGCGTTATGGAGAGACGTTTTTTTTACTAAATCGTGCATAGCATCCATGTATTATGCTATATTATGATTATTTTTGTTTTTTTCAAATGAGGTTGTAGTAGGCTTGGAGGTTGTAGGGTGTTTAAAAGTTTAATTGCAGTATTTGTGTGTAAAAAATCGCGTTATGGAGAGACGTTGAATTAAAATACTCACCTAAAGACTTGCACAAACCTTACATTATTTCTAAACAAAAACACATTTATTATACTTTTTTTTCACGATTCACTGCATGAAGGTCTCGCGCTACTGTTTTGCACCATACAAGCGATCTTTTGGTTAGAAAAAGTATAGAGATTACTTGAAAACTATAAGCGTTACGGAGAGTCGCTGCAACGTGGGACAGACATAAATTGCATAAAAAGTGATAAAATAATAAAATTGTTTAAAAAAACTTGTATATAATCTTAAAGATAGTGTTTTGCACTAACATTATATAAGAAACAAATATCATATATAATACAGGAAGTCTAGAATAAATCGCCTGTTTATGTGGAATTTAGAATGTGGGACAAGGCTTTTTGGCTAAAATTGGCTAAATTTACATATTATTTCTTTCAAAAAACACATTTATGTTAGAATTTTTTCTGATTGCTATATTGTGAAATAAAAGTCACTCATTGCATTTATGTAATGAAATTAAATGAAAATATTCAATAATAAATATTACAAGGTGCGGACGTGCTGGTGCTTAAAATTATAGAATCCGTTTATACATGTTAATGTTATAGAGGAGCGTCATAAATATACATTAATACTAGCCTACATGTCAAATGGTCTAACTTATGAACTATAGGCCTACAATATTTTTTACGAAATTTTCAGGATCGATGCCAAATGACTAGAAAATAGGGTTTAGGTCTACAAAATTTCATGAAAATAGCTTGGAAATTGACTATTAACTGGATATTAAAAAGCTAACTTTCATGTTGGACCATCCTCCACCGTCGGACAGACTGTAGTGCTAGGAGACTATAATTTAGGGGATACCCTAAAACAAGTTCCGAAGTTCCCAAATTCCGGGAACTTCGAGTTTCAAGTTCCGGGAACTTCAAGTTCCGAAATTCCAAAATAATTAAAATATTATTTGCAAAAATCGTCTTTGGTCGGAAAAACAGTTTGGCACCCATTTTTAATTTTACGTGCTGTAGACTAGGCCTACACTAATGTTAGTTTTTCACATAGGCCTATTTATATTTTGTTTATAGGCGATCGTGGCAAACATTTTACGATGTGAAATTAAATATAATTATGAGCCTACAGTTATGAAATAAAATTTACAATACAACAGCAAATTTATAATACAAAATCTAAAATGAAGAGTATTACAATCAGATATTTTCTCAGATATAGGCCTAGGCCTAGTAGGCCTATTGGGTCTTTGTCGTGTTTGATGGGATATAGTCTAGTCTATATTATAAAATATCCTGTAGAGCAAAATTGAGGTCTTTCCTCCAAGCATGACGCTGTTTGCACCGCCCCCCCCCCCCCCCGGCAATCAACAAGCATCTCGACCCCTGAGAAAATTATGACGTGTGACAGTACTTTATAATATAACCATTTAGGATTAGGCCTATAGCCTAGTATAGGTCAAGCCTATAGCCTAGGCCTAGATAAACATGATAAAATCGTCTGCTTAGTGGCCTTAGACTGTCTGCCTGCTGGTATGTAGACTATACAGGAAGACCACACCAACTCTATTATTGTAAAAATATATAGAGTCTAGATCCTTCCAGACAACCAGTAAAGGTTATTAATACTTTGCCCCCCCCCCCCTTCCCCCATGAAATAAATATCTGCATGGACACTGGATTAGTTGATAGTCCTCTATATATGCGTAAACTAAGCCTATAGCCTAGGCCCTAGGGGACCTGGGATAGATCTACCCTTAAACAAGTTCCGAAGTTCCCAAGTTCTGAAGTTCCCAAGTTCCGGGAACTTCAAGTTCCCAATTTTCAAGTTCCGGGAACTTCAAGTTCCGAAATTCCAAAATAATTGAAAAAATATAATAAAACATTATTTGCAAAAATCGTTTTGGTCCGAAAAACAGTTTGGTAGGCCTACCCATTATTAATTTTAGGTGCTGTAGACCCTAGACTAAAGTTAGTTTTTCACATATTTATATTTTGTTTATAGGCGATCTTGGCAAACATTTCACGATGTGAAATTAAATATAGACTATAGGGGTCTAGGGGCCTAGGCCTAGGGACTAGGGCCTATAGGTATGAAATAAAATTTACAATAGAATCGCGAATTTATTATACAAAATCTAAAATGAAAAGTAGGCTTATGACAATATGATATTTTCCCAGATATAGGCCTAGTATAAATTATTTGAGTTCGAGTGGTGGTGGCAGACGATAGAACAACATTAGGCCTATTAAACGATTACTAGCCTAGTAGACAATTGGGTCTTTGTCGTGTTTGATGGCATATATTATTTAATATCCTGTGAAGCTATTAGGGTCTTTCCTCCACGCGCGACGCTGTTTGCACCCCCCCCCCCCCCCGGCAATTAACAAGCATCTCGACCCCTGCGAAAATTAGAACATGTGACAGTAGGCGAAGTCTAACTAATAACAGTAAACACAGTAGTCTATCTATGATATTTTAAGGACCAACGTGGATTCCTTCCCAACAAACACGATCGCCAATCGACCCAATGCTGGTTTTATGTTGGACCACCGTCTGCGACGCTGACCCAACGTAAAACCAGCATTGGGTCAATGCATGGTGCTTGATGGGTTGTCATCTGCGAGGTGTGATTTGTAGGCCTATAGACTATCATTATATATTTTCGGGATACCCTTAGGCCTAAACAAGTTCCGAAGTTCCCAAGTTCCGGGAACTTCAAGTTCCCAATTTTCAAGTTCCGGGAGCTTCAAATTCCGAAATAAGTGAAAAAATTATTAAAACAATAGATCCTCTATTTGCAAAAATCGTTTTTGTCGGAAAAACAGTTTGGTACCCAATAATAATTTTAAGTGCTGAAGACTAAAGTTAGTTCTCACATATTTATATTTTGTTTATAGGCGATCTTGGCAAACATTTCACGATGTGAAATTAAATATATAGGGGCCTAGCCCTAGGCCTACAGGTATGAAATAAAATTTACAATGGAACCGCAAATTTATTATACAAAATCCAAAATGAAGAGTATTACAATTATTATGATATTTTCCCAGATATAGTATACTCGAGTTCGAGTGGTGATGGCCGACGATAGAACAACATTATTAAACGATTACTAGTATTGTCGTGATTGATGGCATACAATGTATATTATTTAAAATCCTGTAGAGCTTATGAGGTCTTTCCTCCATGCGCGACGCTGCTTGCACCCCCCCCCCCCCGGCAATCAAAAAGCATCTCAACCCGTGAGAAAATTATGACATGTGACAGTACTGAATAGCAGTGGAAACAGTATCGATGATATTTTAAGGACCAACGTCGAGACTACATGGATTCCTTAATTGTCATCTGCGAGGTGTGATTTGTAGGCCTAGGTCCTATAGATCATTATATATTTTCTATGCATATATATAGCGGCATGTTATAATAGTTTTTGAAGTTGAAAAACATCTGGGCCTAACTGTTACTCAGATCAACTCTTCTGTGGATGGCTGCCCCGGGATGGTTGCCTAATACCAGCTGTAAATCTCCCATAAAACATACATTGACCCGATCTTGGATTAATGCTGCTGTAAGGTCACAGACGTTGGGCAAACCTTACCTCAACTTTGGGTCAACGTCGGGCCTACACATAGAGGCCTAATTCGTCATTTGAACATATCAATTAGTGTGCGCGGTCTAAAAAACCACATTTAATTTCATTCATGCGCGCAGCTTGGCAATCTATAGCCTAATGCGTGGAAAGGCAAAGGCAGTATCTAAAATGTTTTTTGTTGAAATTGGATAAAACATTTTTTTGTTAACTTTTATCTCGGAATTTCGGAACTTGGGAACTTGTTTAAGGGTATCCCTATATTTTCTATGCCTATAGCGGCATGTTATAATAGTCTTTGAGCTTGAAAAACAACTGGATCTACTCAGATCAACTCTTCTGTGGATGGCTGTTTAATACCAGCTGTAAATCTCCCATCAAACAGACATTGACCCGATCTTGGATTAATGCTGCTGTAAGTTCGCAGACGTTGGGCAAACCTTACCTCAACTTTGGGTCAAAGTCGGGCCTACACATAGAGGCCTAATTCGTCATTTGAACATAACAATGAGTGTGCGCGGTCTAGAAAACCATATTTAATTCCATACCTGCGCGCAGCTTGGCAATACTATAATGCGTGGGAAGGCAAAAGGCAGTATCTAAAATGTTTTTTTGTTGAAATAGGAAAAAACAGGTTTTTTCACCTTTTTTATTTCGGAACTTAAAATTCCCGGAACCTGAATTTCCCGGAACTTGGGAGCTTCGGAACTTGGGAACTTGTTTAAGGGTATCCCAGGGGACCTACAGTCTGTTTCACCAGAACCTGGGAGTAGCCTTTTTCCAATTTGCTCGGTCGCTATTTAAAATTTTTTAACAAAATTTTTCTCAGATTATTTCTTCATTTTCCCCCAACATCCCTGAAAATTAAGTGGATTTTTTTTGTGTATTAGCGAAGTTAGACCATTTGGCATGTAATAAATTTTCAAAATTACAGCTCTCTTTAACACTATTGCAGTGAAACAAGAATCCTATTACATGTCAAATGGTCCAACTTCAAAAATACACAACAAAATTTAACCAAATTTTCAGGGATGTTAGGGGAACATGAAAAAATGATCCAAGAAAAATTTTGTTGAAAAATTTTAAAGTGCGACCAAGCAAATTAGAAAAAGGCTACTCCCAGGTTCTGGTGAAACAGACTGTAGCCTATTATCTATCTAGGCCCTATGCTTCACCCCTAAATCTAAAGCAGAGTAGAGGGGTCTATAGGTCTACTGAAGAAGTGATTAGTTTTTGCCAAACAGTTTAGTCTATATATATATAATTAAAAAATTAGCAAAAAAAATTTAGCACTAATTTTCTTGAGGACTGTTCACTTTTTAAATAAATCTATCTTGAATTATTGCAGTGTAGTTTGTCTGATTAAATCACAGTTATTCAACGGTTGGGGATGGTTCACAGTCACTATCATGATCATGAAACATGTGCAAACACTCATTTGGTTTCTGGAGAAATTTATTATAATGCGGTAGCATTTATGCATCAAAATGCCATGGGAAGCTTGGTTAAGAATGTAGTGTATTAGAATTCATATCAGGAGATCTCAAAAGCCATAAGGGCGGGGGCCCTGGGGTAGTGGTTAGCACCGCTGCCTTTCACGCCAGAGTTCGGGGTTCGGTTCCCGGTCTCGGCGGTTTGAAAGAAACAAAAAATGTTTCTTCCCCATCCACGTGTGAAAGTCAGTATTGTGGGGAGCCTCCGTGACCGAAAGGTAGCGTGCTCGGCCTCAGACCGCCAGGGCTCGAATTTCGAGTCCTGTGTCTGGAGGACAGTGTCATCTCAATCATCTCACCATCCTCAGGAGGTTCTCCTGGCCCAGTTTAGCCTATATATGTGCACAAACAGACAAAGGTGGCCTAAAGCCCGATTCACTTCATTTCAATTCATTTTAAAAGCCATAAAATCCACAAAGTGTGTTGTATTAAAATTTTTCTTCAGTTCAGCTTTTTTCAGAGGCAAAATATAATTTGTTTTAGTCATGTAAATTCAGTGAGAAAATAATGGTGGTAGTCTAGTGGGGCTTTTCATTGAAAAATTCTAGTAAAATTAGCAAAAAAGTCAAGCATTTAAAGCTCACACATTTGTCTAGAATTCATCTCAGATGCTTTCAGAAGCCACCATATCAAAAAAATCTTCGGGGGCTTACAGCGCCCCCCGTACCCCCAGCTGGATTATCCCAGCAAACACGATACCTTAACCCTATGCTGGGTTAAAGTTGGCCCGCCGTCTGCGACGTCGACCCAACATTAACCCAGCATTGGTTCAATGTATCGTGTTTGTTGTACCGGAGCTCCTAGCTGGGTTCAGGAGCTCTATTAACTGAGCTCCTGGGTTTTTCATATAGTCCAGCAGATTTGTGAGGAAAATCAGACGAAAGGCTCAGTTAGTGATGAAGCACCAAAATTTCCAGAAAGTTAGCTGAGATGAGATGATCAAATTAGCTATGTAACCAAGTTGAAAAAATCCAAGATGGCTGTCATTTTCAAAATGGCGGCCAAATTTTAAAAAAATCACAAAACTTTATTATGATCATTAAAAAATAATTTAAAATTGAATGTATATAGTTTATGCTGCACAGGGACACATACAAATAGCCTACTTGTAGACGAATGGTCAAAAAGGTGGAATCCAAGATGGTAGCTATTTTCAAGATGGCGATCAATTCAATAAAAAATACTGATATTTTAATGATTATTAAAACAATGTTATCTGATGTAATAGACACACTTTGAATAAATCTATTTAAATAAATAATAATACGATTTAAATAAATTATTGATAAAACATTGTGCAATCCAAAATGGCTGCCATTTTTAGCATCGATAGGCAAAAAGGCAGTAACTGCCTTTTAGCTTATTTTTATATAATCAACCAACTTTGAAATAAATACAAATAGTTTACATCAAGTATTTCTCCTGCAAAATTTCTCAATAATTTCTCTTTAATAACTACATTCTTTCTCAGCAAACACGACATGTTGAAACTATCATGTTGTAATGTTGGCCCAACGTGCATAACTGAGGGCGAAACGTGCTATATAATAAAGTTGTAGTAGAATTAGTTTCAGTAAGTGTATAGTCCTGGCTTGTGTATGGTATGCTATTGCAACATGTCAAAGAAACGTTTGACAGAAATGTGTGTAGACCAGCCACAAAAGTCACAATCAATCGATCTGTGGATAGGGATAAGTGTATCATGCCACACAAATCCCGGCGAGGCAAGGATAATTGAATCATATGTTTGCTTGTCTCACCAAAAAAAGCGCTACTTCCAGAAGAGTACACAAATGTTCCTTAACTGGTTCTGCCCAAGAATAAAGCCAAAGTTCCAAAGATTAATAGTGCTCTAATCAGTCATGGCGATCAAGATGTATCAGCAATGCGGAAGGAACACAGGTAAGAGGAAATACAATTTTCCATGCATTATGTCTTTATGTAGGCGCTCTGTTGATTATATTAGGCTATTCTTTGGTGGTACATATTTGTTTCAGATGGCTGGATCAAGTACATGAATTCTACCTAGATAATGGTTCAGATGATATAAATCTATCATGGTCTGCCTTCCATGCACATCACGAGAAAGGCACCAGTGAATTAAACCTGGCTATTTCATCATTGCTTCCTTTGTTTGAAGAGCAAGCTGCATCACCAGCCATGTACCGTCATTCAATGGATGTCCAGTACTTACACCCTGGACAAACGCCGGTCATGGCATGTGATCAGCCATTGTTTGACATAACGAAGCAAATACAGTGGATCAGTCCTGACAGTTATGAAGAGGATTTATATGTTATCATGCTCGGCGGGCTTCATATAGAAATGACAGCCTGGAAAGCACTTGGAAAATGGTTGGACAGCAGTGGATGGACAGCAGCTCGTGTTCAATATGACATAGCAACTCCTGGAAAGGCTCATTTAAAGGCGTCGCATGTATCCAGAACAAGACATGCTCATCAGGTCACAGCTGCAAGACTTTACACTCTCTTCATATGTTGAAGAACATAATGATCTTGCTGATAATTTTGACAAGTGGAAACAACTGAAAGAAGACGAAAATGTGCTGGGTTGTCATCTGCGAGGTGTGATTTGTAGGCCTATATCATATATATATTTTGAATTGCTATGCCTATAGCATAGGGGCATGTTTTAATAGTCTTTGAACTTGAAAAACAACTGGGCCTACTCAGATCAACTCTTCTGTGGATGGCTGCTTAGGCCTAGTACCAGCTGTAAATCTCCCATCAATCAGACATTGACTCGATTAATGCTGTTGTAAGGTCGCAGACGTTGGGCAAACCTTACCTCAACTTCGGGTCAACGTCGAGCCTACACATAGAGGCCTAATTCGTCATTTGAACAAAACAATGAGTGTGTGCGGTCTCTGGTGCAGTGGTTAAAGCCTGGAAATCGGAGATCGCTGGTTCGAACCCTCCTCTGGTATAGCCATAGCTAGGTCTATGTGCACAAAGTTGGCCTAGTCTAGAAAACCACTTTTAATTCCATTGATGCGCGCAGCTTGGCAATAGGGCTACTATAACTATAACTTGAAGTTCCCGGAACTTGAAGTTTCCGGAACTTGGGAACTTCGGAACTTGTTTTAGGGTATCCCATAATTTAGGCTACTAGTATATTACTATAGGCTGTGTGTCTTTAATATGAAGACAAGCGGTCCAACTCTGGATCCAGGCCAAGGTTTTGTTACACAAGCATGGTCTAAATATAGCAATGACAATGTGTCTGGCTCCACACAGCAGAATGACCATGGATGTCCATGTATTGCTTATAGATCTAGGCCTAGATCACAATCCATAATCTTGCCATATCAGGTCTGACCATCAGACCACTGGTCTGACCTTGACAACAGGTGTGCATATGTACGAACGGGAGGGGTGCGGACAACTGGATAGATGATGATGAGATCACATAGACATAGCCTTTAGAAACGTCGAAGTTACTGGAGCGGAAATGCATAATATCTGGAATTGTTCTACACTGCTCACCCTAGACACTGCTCCTTCGCATGTTAAAATGTGCAGATGGTTGACGTCATATGTCCCCCGCTCTCAATTTCAAGTATTGTAGTAAGCTTGTGATTGGCCGGCTGTCTTGCTAAAGGTACCCTGATCGGCTGGCGAGAATATTATGGTGGCGGAGGGGTGGGTGTAGACAGACACCTGTGTGGAGCTCCCAGCAAACGCGAGCATTTGACCCAATGCTGTTTCAATATTGGCCCACCGGCGCTGGACCAACATTGAAACAACATTGGGTCGAGTCTTCGTGTTTGCTGGGAGAGCTGTCCGCATTTTGATACACGCGTGCCGTCTGTGTCTGGTCGGAACAGGCAGCACAGTGCGCTGCGTAGAATTGTTCATAATGTAGCCTAAATAAATAGTGCATATAGGCTTACAGCCTAGGGCATAATATCATGACCCGGTCTTGATCCGCCCCCGAGTCTAACCTTTGCTTAGCTTGATTGTAGCCACATTCAGCACTGTTCAGAGATCTTCATAAATTCAAGAATGGACCACTTCAGATAGATCTACCTTATAGCCTAGTATAATAATAATATGATCCAATATAACACTAACAGACACCCCCAATTTGGAAGTGTTATATTAGTGACGTCACAGTATGAATCTAAAGCTCTGACTGTCTTGTTCTTTTCTTGTGTCTTGTGACGTCACACAATAGAAGTTTCATGGTTCCCAGAGATTTTGTAACATATACAATAGCCTAACAGTTGTGTCTTGGGACGTCACACAATAGAAGTTTCATGGTTCCCAGAGATTTTGTAACATATACAATAGCCTAACAGTTTCTACAGTGCAGTGTCCAAAATGAAACCTAATAGGGTCCCATAGATTCTCAGGCGACCTTTCTGCAATTTTGCAAGCACTTTTCTCAGTCATTTGGAAAATTGCCTGAAAAATTTGTAAACAAATTTCGTATAGTTGGCCATGATGTGGTTTAAAAGTTAATACAATTTGACATAATAGTAAATTGGTAATTATGACCAATTATAACGCCCCTCTATTTTAAACCAATTAACTTTATTCACATTTAAAGGCAATAGGGGGATACCCTAAAACAAATTCCCCAGTTCCGGAGTTCCCAAGTTCCGGGAACTTCAAGTTCCATGTTTCAAGTTCCGAGAACTTCAAGTCCCGATATTCCAAAATAATTGAAAAAATATATTAAAAAATCGTTTTTGGTCGGAAAAACAGTTCGGTACCCATTATTAGTTGTGTAGACTAGTCTTTCTCATATTTATATTTTGTTTATAGGCGATCGTGGCAAACATTTCACGATGTGAAATTGAACATAGACCTAGACCTACAGGTAAGAAATAAAATATACAATAGAACAGCAAATTTATTATACAAAATCTAAAAAGAAGAGTTTTACAATATATTTACAATGCGTCGTGTTTGCTGGGTTGTCATCTGCGAGGTGTGATTTGTAGGCCTATATCAATTATTTATATTTTCTATGCCTATAGCGGGACACCCGAGAGTGAGTGCCGAAGTTCCCGGAACTTTAAGTTCCGAAGTTCTCGGGACTTCAAGTTCCCGGAACTTTACTTCCAGTTCTCAAGTTCCCGGAACTTCAAATAACCTAATTTGTTAAAATTACATAATTAAACACAAAATCCGATTATCATTAAATTTTCACATGAAAAACCGATCTTCATGAAATTTTGCAAGGACTTCACTATTTTCGCATCCGGCGCCAAATACCGTAAATTTTCATTAGAAAATATAGTTCAAAAGCTAGACCATCTGGCATGTAGGCCCTAATGCAATTCAGGGCTTCGGTTTATAGGAGACGTCGTAATTCGAAAATCATCAAATGGTCTAACTTTTGAACCTTTTTTTGGTGAAAATGTTACATAGTTCTTGCAAAATTTCATAAAAATCGGTTGAGAATTGACTGAGAAATCGAGGGAAAACATGCCCTACAAGTTATGTGAAATTAAATTAAATGATGGGGTTTTAGGCCACCTTTGTGCACGTATAGGCTAAACTGGGCCGGCAGAGCCCCCCCCCCCCCCCCCTCGCGAGGATGGTGAGATGAATGAGATGACTTGAAATTCGAGCCCTGGCGGTCTGAGGCCGAGCGCGCCAACTCTCGGTCACGGAGGTTCGTGGCCGTTTAACAATTACGTAACGCTTTTTTAAACCCCCCCTCCCCCCTTTGTAACGCTTTTCAACGTTACATTGACTACGCTCTGTAACGCAAACCTTAACCCCCCCCCCTCTAAGCGTTACGTTATTGTTTAACAGCCCCTTCCCCACAATATTGAATCATTATCAGATTATGAGTGAGCGGGGAAGAAAAACACGATTGTTTATGAGGAAGTTTACATTACATCTATTTGGAAATACATCTGCTGGGAAAGCTGCAGGTAACATCTACAACGCTCAGGTCACAACGGATAGATCAGGAAACGAATCAATTACTCATCCGTTCATACGTAATTAATGATATTACAGAAGCGAGTACACTTTTTAATTTCATATTACCTACGCCGACGATACAGTCCTAAATAACACCCTGAATGTTTTTTCAGTTTATTAAACAATTCTCCAAAGATATCAATACTGAATTCAGCACAATTAAAAACTGGCTAAGAGTCAATAAACTAATGATATTTCACAAGCCCCCAAAAAGTTGAAAGTTCTTTCTACAAATTAATGGGACAGAACGTGTTCAAGAATTTAATTACTTAGGCATTCAACTAAACGAGCATCCATGTGAATAAAATTTCCAATAAATTTTCTCGATCTACTGGAATATTAAAGAAATTAAAACGTTGCCTACCACAAGATACCCTATATCTTTTGTAGGGCTACTTCAAACCATATTATCGACAAATTAAACACGCATAGCCTACACGGTTTTATGACCTTTTTTAAGAAAATAACTGTTGATCAATATGAGTCATCGTGCAGACTCAACAATTGTTACGTTTGTCATAATAGGTGATAAGTTAATTATATCTTTTTATAGATGCATCGAATATATATATGTGAACAAGATTTATTGCTATATTCACAAACTAATTCAATAGGCCTACAAATATATCATATAATTTTATTGCTGTATACATACCGACTGTCATAATAACTTTTATATTGCCCTGTAATTATTCATTTTGTTTTTCGTACATGTATTATTATATAGAAAAATAAATTATTCGCGTCGATTTATATTGATCTGAACAATTTGCATTATGATTATCATATTGAATGCCACATTATCTAAGCATAATTCTAATGTCATAAAATATATAACTATTATCACGGCATCAAAGAAGGACAATCCGGACACCCCTCGTCTGTGCCTGGACGTGGATCCCCACGTATAGCAACACGGCAGGTCCATTACCGAGTGAGGATGTAGACAATGATGATGCAGTCCCAAACAAGTTGAGTGTAATGAACTGTCCAGAAAGATTATTGAGTACCTGGAGGTGATAGCCAAACTAAAGGTGATAGCGTTATTCACATCGTCATTGATATCTGGTCACCGATCTTATGTCTTATGGATGACTTTGCTATGAGGCGCTACTTTTTCAAGGAGCCAGCTGGATCACACTACAATAAAGAGGGTAAAGCGTTGGTGATTAAAACTGTTTTACAGAATGTTGGAGGACCGCGCTCACAGAAGCGGAAACAATCTGATGATGCACCAAGTCCGCCAACTGCACAATGTTCCAAAAAGCCACGTGTGTCAATCTCTTCTAGTACCAGTTGAATGTGCTAGGACCGCTGCCAGGGAGATAACTCACATTTCAGCCAGCCTACCTAATGTTCCTGAGGTAGGCACCAATCGTAATATTTTCATAAACCATGAGAATCTAGATACTGTTAAAATATCATACATGTACAATCACACCAAAATAAAAATGAAATGAATCGGGCTTTAGGCCACCTTTGTGCACATATAGGCTAAACTGGGCCAGGAGAACCTCCTGAGGATGGTGAGATGATTGAGATGACACTGTCCTCCAGACACAGGATTCGAAATTCGAACCCTGGCGGTCTGAGGCCGAGCACGCTACCTCTCGGTCACGGAGGCTCCCCACAATACTAACTTTCACACGTGGATGGGGAAGAAACATTTTTGTTTCTTTCAAACCGCCGAGACCGGGAACCGAACCCCGAACTCTGGCGTGAAAGGCAGCGGTGCTAACCACTACCCTAGGGCCCCCGCCCCACACCAAAATGTTACCAAACGTGTATGTGAACAATCAGAACAATCTGTCAAACTCAATATACTATCACTGAATATATTTTGGTTAAAAATAAAAAATGAAACTCGCTGAATTTTACGAACACATATAGGAATTTATTATTGTTTCATTAACTGAGACTAAGCTAGATGATTTTGATGATATTATTTTTTAGTTTACAACCCCTTGGAAGGCTCGCAATATGAAGATATTGAAGTGTTTGACTTAATAGAGCAAACTATTATCGAACTACTTTCGGCAGACGAGAATATAAGTGAATGTATAGCAGGGGATATGAATGCTTGCACCGCCTCATTAGCTGATTTTATAAATGATGTACATGGATATCGATTTTTCAATCGATGATAATTTTGAAAATGGTATGTTAAATGTAGAAAATGTAGCGTTGAATGATACCATTTAAAACAGCGAGTTAGTAAAGATACAACATGGAACAAACATAGATTAAGATTGATTCAGCTCTGTAACATGAGTGTCGAAGTCGTATGACTTTTGAAACAAACGTCTTGTTCAGAAAAAGAACTATTCATAAATATACCATCGCATATTGAATGGGTAGGTATTTGAATTATGGAACTTATATACACTGTAGCAATGAATGGGAGACAGGGTAACGTTGCCATTCCTTCCAGCAATGTAAAATAAACAGATAACAACTGACTTCATCGCTGCCATCAAAGCAATCAGCTATGTAATCACATTGATAAATATGTAGTATATGCCCTACAAGTTTTATCATGGCCTGTTTATTTTGACAGCGAATCATCCACTTCCTGCTTGGTTGCTCACATATTATTCCCCATATTTTTATAAACTGGGTGCATGGACGACACTTTACACCCCATCCACGCATTTCGTGTCTAAAATCTACAAAGTGAGCATCGAGAATATATAAAGAATAACATTATACAGTTATATAGCAAAATTTCATCAACTCGTTGTCCAAATAGGAGTTTTTGGCGCTCATCATGTGAAATTTGCTGAAATGACGAAGGAATTTTAAAGAGAATATAAACCAGAAGACAAGTTGTTTGTCAATTTGTTCATTTTTGCTGTTTTTTGTTGTGTAGGGATAAGCATATATGTCAAGGTTGAAAACCGATGCATTTTCTAATGCGCACAGATAATTTGACTATCGTCGAATGTTAACTCTCTCTCTCTCTCTCTCTCTCTCTCTCTCTCTCTCTCTCTCTCTCTCTCTCTCTCTCTCTCTCTCTCTCTCTCTCTCTCTCTCTCTCTCTCTCTCTTTCTCTCTCTCTCTCTCTCTCTCTTGATGTGCAAAATGAATAAACACCTTTCTTCTCCTTCAAATGTCAGCCAGCTTACATTTCATGTTTTGTCAGGAGGTGGTCGAGTCTCAATATGTTGTACTCTGTGAGAGCGTTTTGTCACAAGGAATATTTATCCATGAAAAACGACACGGGACAGCTGTACAGTTCTTAAATGTCGACATTTCAAGTGGTACTTTAGTGTAATCGATTAGTTTTACCTTAGAGGTTTTCTTGTAAAAGCCGTCTTCAAGGACGTATGAAGTCTAATTTGAAAACGTGATGTGTCCTTGGGAGATACCAAGCCGTCTCATGGAGAGGTGATTTATCCATCCATAGAGACACAATAACCAGTATTTATATGACCAGTGTCTTCATAG
Organism: Flabesymbios commensalis; assembly: GCA_964017125.1. Taxonomy (NCBI): domain Eukaryota; kingdom Metazoa; phylum Annelida; class Polychaeta; order Terebellida; family Flabelligeridae; genus Flabesymbios; species Flabesymbios commensalis. Next base: position 24,730,802 of record OZ024908.1, on the reverse strand, counting down.
ATGAAGTGATATAAGAAGTTACGATTGTTCACGAATAAGTGTTTAACGGCTGCTATACATTTTTAAGTTATCATTAAACATTCATCAGAAAATGCAGGTATATTCGTCGCCAATATTTTCTTAAGATATAATTCCTCCTTATAGCGCAATCAAAGTATGCAACTAAATATGTCAGTTGTGCTCTAGGCGAAATATTTAATGAAGATAATATATTTCCACTGTCTAGATACCGGTATTTGTGAATATATCTTGACGGACAATCATGTAAAAATCATGCAAAAAAAAGCTGTTGAATTATGTATGTCAAAAGGCCAGTTTGGAAAATATTTCACTATTGAGTTAATTTCTGTTGTGAAGGAAAATTAACAAATCATTGATCGCATGGGTCTATTAAAGGGACTAGCCCACGCTTAAATCATCAAAAAATCAGTGATTTTTTTTTGGCTTCTTAATATGACCATATTATGTAAACATGTTCATAGACTAGAACTGCAAAAGTTTTTTAATTTTTCTGCTGCGCATTCACCATTTAGGCTAGATATAGCGACGAAATTCCTGATTTCTAATTATTGACAACCATGTCAAAAATAGGAAATACAGGAATTTCGTCTCTATATCTAGCCTAACTGGTGAATGCGCAGCAGAAAAAATTAAAAAACTTTTGCAGTTCTAGTCTATGGACATTTTTACATCATATGGTCGTATTAAGAAGCCAAAATAAAATCACCGATTTTTTGATAATTTTAGCGTGGGCTAGTCCCTTCAAATGTATCATATAAAGCCACTCCTATCTGTGTGCTTCCTACGGATGGTGGGCCAAGCTGAATTGTACAAAGTCTTTGCGTATCTTTCTGTAAAGGGTGACACAAAATATAAAGACAGCCAAGCGACTCATTAACCTTGGTTATGATATTATACTTGTAATTTTTTAGTACACAATTTTACAGTCATTTTTTTGAAAATCTTCCATAATATAATAGATCACTGAGAATATCCAGAGAACCAAAACAGTGAAAGATAAATACCACTATGTGATGAATAAATAGGCAGGTCACTTATATTTATGCAAAATTCAAAACATGTTTCGGTCAAGTCAAATCCAACACCGAGTCCGCCATATGGACATCGTTGTGATGGAATATCAGACAATGTATTAGGTCCAGAGAATATAACTGTATGGACATGTAAGAATATAGTCTTGTCCGATGCTTGTATTTTGAAATAATCTGAACATACTATGTTTTCCATGTTCTCAGATTTATATAAATACACACCCCGCAAAAAGGTTGTTTCGTATTATTTTCAAATTAACATTAAATTTAGGCAGCGTATTACCAATAAAAACATGTCTTTGTATGTGTGATGTAGATACAATAATTAGGGATTGATATATTGTAAATATATATTGGTTTCGACGCCAGCGACTATTCTGTTTTAATAGAAGTCTATGTGTGTAATAATTATTTGTAATGTGATGTGGAAACATTAAATGAAAAACTATGTTTTTTCTATCACAAATACTCAAAAGGTTAGAAAGAAATTGATGATTTTGATCAGCGGCGGACTGATATAAGGCCACTTTGTTTAATATCTCTGTTTAGATCAGAAAAAATACAAAATCTAATGAGGGAGGGCGGAAAAAAAACATTTAAGAAAAAAAAAACATTGAACATATTTTGGAAACATTGGTCATATTTCTGGAAAAGTTAATGAGGGCGACAAAATAAAAAAACTTTTGACCTATTTAAAAAAAGTTAATGAGGACGCCGAAAAACAAGCAAAAAAAACATAGCCAGAAAAATATTTTGTATCTCTCGAAATGAACTTGTTTTTTTTCGAAATGTTTTTTTTATCTTCCGAAACTGACTGTTTTTTTCCGGAGATCGGCAACAATCTAATGCGCGCGCTATGTGTTTTTTTTTTTTGGTAATGCGCGGCCTAAATCTAATGCGCACGCTCATCTAAAACAGAGAAAAAAACATAGTGGCCTAAAATAAATAAAAAACACTAACGCGAGCGCGTAAAGATCAAATACGCAAAGGGCAACGAAACAGTACAGCACACTAGACTTTTCAACTATTCAGCTATGTAAAAACAAAATGCAGTAAGCAGTTACTACTTTTAAGCTTTGTTCGGTAGTGTTGCAGGGCCATGTGTTGTGCTCAGCATTACAACAAAATTTGGATTTTCCCAACGGTAGAGTTTTTATTGGAAAGGTGTTGACGAGTACTGCCAGAACTTTTGCTCTATTGCTCACATGGTGGCACTGAAGTATGAATTATATGTGATGGACACAGCTGCAGTCAGATATTGTTTCCTTTTCAATCATTTATATATTGTATCTTCTAATCTTGAAGTTACTAAAATATCGTTTACAACGTTGGCCCAGCATTGGATCAACATGGCACCAACGTATTGTGCCAGCTGGGGAGCGACAATGTTAACATGGCCATTAGGAGCTGTTACTACAATATTTTATCATATGCACGTTGTGTGTTAAATGCTGTAGTAAAAATTAAATGAATCGGGCTTCAGGCCACCTTTGTGCACACATAGGCTAAACTTGGCCAGGAGAACCTGAGGATGGTGAGATGAATGAGATGACACTGTCCTACAGACACAGGATTCGAAATTCGAGCCCTGGCGGTTTGAAGCCGAGCACGCATTACTGAGTTTAACACGTAGATGGAGAAGAAACATTTTGTTTCTTTCAAACCGCCGAAACCGGGAACCGAACCCCGAGCTCTAGCGTGAAAGGCAGCGGTGCTAACCACTACCCTAGGGCCCCCGCCCTCAAATGCTGTAGTATGCGGGCTAGTTGACACCCGAGCAAACACGAGACACTGACCCAATAATGGTTTAATGTTGGGCACCTTCTGTGACGCTGGATCAAAACTCAACTAACATTGGGTCAACGTCCCAACGTAATTATTTCTAAGGTTGAGGTATTATGAGGGAAGGGTGTCAGAAAGGGTGGTTTGAGAGGCCGGTGTTGGAGTGTGGAGACGTCTTCTTTGTTTTAGATATTCAAATAATCCACACTTATTTCTATAAGTGTGGATTATATAAACGACAGTATGGATTATTTGAAAGAAAGTGTGGATTAGTAGAAAAAATACCACAGTTTTCACAAAAGAACTAACGCAACAATCGTTTAGTTCTTGTTTAACAATCGTTTAGTTCTTGTTTAGTTCCTGTGACTGCAATCTGAATATGGAACAGATAAAATGCACAAGTACGTGATAACAGTACTGTTTGTTTAGAGCTGTTATTTATACACATCCAAACTTTGCAAAGCTTGACGCGAGTAACACATTATTACGTAATCGTTCTTAACAAATTCTTATGCCACTTTGGATGCTTATTCTTTTGCTGTATCTTATTTTAGGTAGATAAACTATAGGCCTATTGAATCAATTACATGGTTGATGGAATGTTCAGCTAAATGCCTTTTTGGGATGCTGACGTGCTCTATACATGAAAAATAATAGGCCATGTCGTGTGGAGAAAAAAAGATGGCAAAAGTAGCAATTTCTAGTTGTAGTGACTAAATCAAGTATGTGTAGAATTTTGTAAGTCAAACTGGCAATGCTCCTCTCTCTACCAAGCTTCGCTGAGTGCAAGTTAAATTAGAACAGGATATCACTATAATCGCTAGTTGCCAGTCACAATTCCATTATGCTTAGTTTGCTAGTCACCTGACGCCTATCATTTCGTCTACTTTTATTTTTATTTGGTTTTCAGTATGTAAAGTCACTGTAAACAAGACGTCGCGTTGTCGCGATTGTGTTTTTTGGTACTTACACAACATTGGTAAAGAGTTGTTTGAGCTGTGGCAGTCTTATTATATCTGAGTACACACCGTGTCGGTTGAATATCTACGCAATTAGATCAATATTGTGCAAAAATTATTCAAGTAGCGATTGATCGTCTCAACAAACACGAGACATTGAACCTATAGTAATTTGGGTATATATTTTCGTGTATTATTACTATGTGAAATATATGTATGTACTGGTCACTTTAATAAACAATCACTTACTTACTTACTTACTAGCTTACTTACTTACTTACTTACACCGTCTTCAACGTTGGCCCAACCTTATACCACCATTGGTTCAAGACTCGTGTTTGCTGGGATTTAGCTGCGAAAAAAGGGGTGTTGTAAGTGTGATTTTAAAATTGTTGAAATCACGCCTTCCCCTTAAATGATTACTCGTCCTACCGTATAGTATTGTCACTTGTAGATGTTATAATAGTATATCAACATGTATTCATGTTTCCCAGAGACACGTCTCATGTCTTTGTTTAAGAATAGATATTCAATTATCTTGTGAACTACACGAGGATGCTAGTATATGCAAGACAGAACAAGCAATTAGCAGAATGATATTTTTTTTAAAGTTGCATTTTTGTTATAAGTTGATGTTGGTTATTGGACTAGTTTTGAAATAATTTCAAAGTATTAATTAAATCATTTTTTAATAGAATAGCTAAACGGATGGATAGTAAACGAATCATTAAACTGAATGTTCCATATCCCACTATAATGATTTATGATTTGTCGGTGAGCTATTTTGAATCAATTTAAGATGACTAGTACTCGTAAAGTACTCATAAGTACTTGTTGAAAGTACTTTCATTTTTAAAAGTACTTGAGTACAAGTACGAGTACAAGTACTTTTCAAAAGTAGGAGTACTGAGTACCGACGAGTACTGAAAAATCGGTACTCGAGTACCGAAGTACTGAGTACTTTGACCCCAAGCCTGATTCCATATATGTGCCCTTTCCCATATGTTCTTTATCTTTATTGTAATACCCACTGCACCGACGTAGCATACAACATCACAAAACCGAAAGTGGCATACAATGACTTGTTTATTTTGTTTTTGAATGTACACCAAGTTTCACTATATCGTCAGAAATAAGCATCACGCTATCAGTTTAGGAATACAACTTAGAATTCTGTGGATTGGCAAGCATCATATTGGAGGTAGCCATTCTATTGCATGATAGGCATATTGTATTATAATATTTGAAAAGGTAATAATGGTATTGTATTAGGACTGAAGTGTTATTGTATATAATAAAATAATGATTAATTGCACTGATATCCAAAAAAATGCTGACACCAGTGTCTTATGTGTATGTTGGACCATCTTACTCCACAGTGTATAACAAATTAAAAATATATATATACTCACAGGACAAAATAGGTGTTCCAATTATATATGTGTCTCCAAGTGGGATACCGTACATCAGCTCTCCGCGGATTACAACTCGATGTTTCTTAGTTACTTTTCTAATATTTTTGTTGGTCTGCTTGATAGCCATCAATGTTGTATGTATGTATTTCACACGATCACAGGATGTGACACTGACAGTTTATTTAATGGTCGGGGAAATAAAATTGCGTGAGAGGTTTGAGAGAGAGCAACACGTAGAAAGAGCTAGTCGTCAAAGTCAAGGTTGGATCAGAGCAACACATATTGATAAAAAACTTTCCAAGCCTAGTGACTCCGGATGGACCAAAGACATTCATGGTTGGACGCCTTTGTGGACGACACTCCCACAAGCTGCGAAATCATGCTATGAGTTAATTCATTGTGGTTGCACAAAAGGCTGTGTTGGATGTTGTAAATGTGTGAAGGCAGGCTTGAAATGTAGGCCTACTGCTCTGTGCGCTTGCTCTGGGGAATGTGAACGATAACCTGGAGTCTATGCATACCTGGATATATAATACCATCAGAAATACATAAGATGTATTTCTGATACTATGCATGTATACCGTGATACTGACACTAATATTGTCAGTGAGTAATACGAAGCATGCATGTCTAGACTTATGTAAATGTTTTAATAAACATGTGAAGTTGCATCTATTTCATACTGGCAATAGTATTCATTAACAGGCGCGGTTCCGAATATTTTACAAAGGGAGTATCCAATTGGAATTTGATTGTCCTACTGCCAAAAAAGATGAATTTAGATGTCAATATACTCATTCAGGTAATGGTGCTTTGAGGATAAATCCTTGAAGCAAAATCCGTTTGAATATTTAAATGTCAAATGCATATATTTCTACATTTTAGGGCGTTTTTTTAAATATACCTGATTATATTTGCAAAGTTATATTTTTTTTTACCTTTGACCTTGACCTTGAATTATCAAAACAATAACATGAATAGTTTATCCTGTCGAAACACATCAAAATGAGGTATTACACTTGTACCTTATTGTATTTGTGGAAAATCATATTTTTGGCACATTTGACCTTGAAATTGACCTTTTGACCTTGATTTTGGCGATAACCTTGGATTATCAAAAAATAACATCAAAATGAGGTATCACACTTGTAGTTATATAATTGTTTCCACGGAAAGTCATATTTTGGCTCTTTTGTCCTTGAAATTGACCTTACAGATGACCTTGAAGTATTAAAAATAACCAGGAAAAAAAAATAACAGGAATGGATTAAAAATCACATCGAAAAGAGGTATCACACTTGTTCCTTCTTTTATTTTTCGAAAAATAATATTTTCGGACATACATACAATGACCTTCACATTGAAGGTCACTCAAGGGCACCAGAGGTCACTGCCAAGGTGGTTCAGTAACTGATTGTGACCCCCTGGGTTCAAATATATATCATTATAAATTTCATGCTTTATTCACAAAATGCACAATTGATCTGATATTATGGGCTTAACATAATAAAGGCCCTACTATGATAATGGAGGCTCATTGATCTTCACAACAAATATAGGATTAGGCCTACGCATTGTTTTTGTAACGACGTAATGTGTTTTATGCTTGCTGTGTGACAAACAAAAGTCTGGATATATTTCTGCTCATATTGGATACTATTAAAATTATTTATTTTGGTACAGAAACATCAGTTTGCATCGGTATTACTCATACTACTGGTTTCGTCCGCATATGTACAAATGCGTACATGCATGCTTGTATCATGTTAACAAAACAGCCGCCACTTCTGGAACATAGTTTACTATATTTTACTCCCCATTCTGGCTCTCACTGAGCGTTTCAATCTTGGAGATTTATATTTCATTTTGCGTTTTAAACTTGGGAAAAACAATTCAATGGCAGCCTGTCTGAACATTGTGCCACTGACAAAATATAATACAAAATTGATGGCATTGTTGAAGTAGTAAAGGAGACTGAGAATGGTATAAGCCAGCTCACGTTTGGCAAAAACTGTCAAATCTATGTTTCTGTCAGAAAACCAGATGTCTTCACCCAGCAAGAAGATGTTAATTGGTAGTGAAGTGATTAAGAACACGATGCCCACTGTGATAAGCATCACAGTGATTCTGCTACTCTTCCTCTTGTTGTTCCTGCCCGTGCTATCCTTGCCTGCACCTCGCCGGTCCTGCAAATACTGTCTTCTCCGGGATACCTGTGCAAGTTTGTAGATTACAAACGTATTGCCGAAAAAGATAACAGAAGTTGGGATCAGGCAGCTGAACACCATGTCACTCCACACCCTGAAATGATCCAGCATTTCCTTCATCTGGTCGCTGGCATTGTGTCGCACTGTACATTCACACACATAAAACGTATCATTAGTTGCTGTGGGAAAGAATTGTTCATGAAGTTCCATGTTCGCCAGATGAAGATAGGCATTTAGTGCTGACAATGTGCAGAACACCGCCAGCCAGACAATGGCGAGACGACGCCTGCTACAGAGGATGGGTGCTTCCATGGGCCAAGTGACAGATACCACTCTCTCCAGGGTGACGAGCACCAACGTCCAGGCTGACAATTGTACTGAAAGATAGGTGAGGAAGGTATGTATCCGACAGGTAGGATCACTAAGTGTTTGAAAATCAAACGTGGCCACGTGGACTAGCCACACATGAAGAGCTCCGACAAACAAGGAGACGTTATCTACCACTGCCAGGGCTGTGAGCAGGAACGCTGTGGCTGATCCATGAAATGGCTTGGTTTGAAGGGTGATGATACAAACTATGTTACTCAAGGTGCCAGGGAACACTAGGATCGGTGTGATATAGAGCCAGAGTGTCTTACTGTAGATAAGCAGCAATGTGACATTATCTGTGGAATTCATGTTGCTGGAAGTAAAATGTTAGCTGGCTTTATATTTTCTCTGACCTGCAACATATCAGAACGTGCTATAATTAATCATTACGAATCGGAATATTTTCACAGCTATTTTCATTGCTAATTATCATCACTTACTAAATATATCATAATAACACTATATTGTCTAGGCCACGAGTTTAACTTGTAACGTTAGTCAATTAACGCATGCTAATCCACTTTACTATTACATCGATCCTCAAACACACACAGGCATATTGTCATATCAGTGGTGATATTACAATACGTTTTTTTGTAGATAAGCAGCAATGTGACATTATCTGTGGAATTCATGTTGCTGGAAGTAAAATGTTAGCTGGCTTTATATTTTCTCTGACCTGCAACATATCAGAACGTGCTATAATTAATCATTACGAATCGGAATATTTTCACAGCTATTTTCATTGCTAATTATCATCACTTACTAAATATATCATAATAACACTATATTGTCTAGGCCACGAGTTTAACTTGTAACGTTAGTCAATTAACGCATGCTAATCCACTTTACTATTACATCGATCCTCAAACACACACAGGCATATTGTCATATCAGTGGTGATATTACAATACGTTTTTTTAATAGGGGTGTACTTTAGCATGTTTAGGGCAAAGAGTGTGTCCCCACTATCCAGGGCATAACAAAATATTACAGAAACTGTACCACAACAGTAAACCATCTGTGGAGGTTCACACACTCCCAATAATGTAACACAATATTAATTGGGCCAGATTTTCTTAAGTGTCTATATTATAGCCATTTTTTGTCTCCAGCATATTTCTCAAAGCATACAGGAGCTAGAAACATATAATTTATTTCAACCAATACTGCGTGAAATTACCTTTCTGTGCATGTCTCACATGTTAGGGTTATAATATTGGTTCCTAACGAGCAAAGCATGCAAACTCTGACATTATACACATTTTTCATCAAAAATGCCTGTCTCCGAACCAAATATTGAGTTCATGGCTACAGAAGAGGCATACAAATGTAAATATGATAACTATATTTTATTTTCCAATGAAGTAGCAAACATTATTGCTCGGAAAACATCATCAGCTAAATTCCCTGTCCATTTGCTAGCTGTAAGATATAAAAAATTAAATGTCACCAGAATTATATGTTCTCCTTTACATATCCTTAAAAATTATATTATTTTATAACAAAAAGTAAATACACATCATTATATAACTCAAATACGATAAATCATTATGCAGAGGACTCTGTGGATTGATTTGAAGTGCCTTTAGTAAAATATTTTATATGTGATATTGTGTATCCATTCAGTGAAAGAATGCAAAAACATAGAGATGCTATAATCGTGTGAACTCCTTTACGCAAAAACACTAAGCATGCCTATATAATTTCACTTTGCCATAGTGCGACATACAGTGCAGTCATACTCCTGCGCCAGACTAGTCACTTAATATGGTTGTAAAAAATAATGCACACGTGGTTCCGAGGTCAAATGCGTAATGCGGTGAAATCCTTTACGTATTCTCCTTTACTACACTGATTATTGCTGTTGTAATGGTTAGATAATAATGTTAATATTCTGGATATTCTGCCCTGTTTCAAATGCGAGAAATTCAATCGAAGTAAAATGGAAAGCTGGACTTGCCAATTAATCATACAAAATTTAATTTTTATGTGAATTCCACGATTATTTAATGGAAAAAAGGTTAGTATGTCCTTAAAAAGCTTGATGGTATCTTTCAAGAACCTAACTAAAAGTAGTTTTGATCTGTATGCAGTTTTTAATACGAATAATTACAGTTGTGGGAGATATTTAAGGATAGTCTATACGTCAATTCGGCTATTGGGAAGCAGCATAAGGAAAGCGTAAAGGCGCTCACTGATCCCGTAAAGGAGTATACTGATTAAGTAAAGGAGATAACAGTTCATAACAGTCCTTATGAGTGGCTCCATAAACAAGTATGTAATTGTATAACTTACCACGAGACATCGTAATTTGTCCTGACGAGTAGTACAATAGATAAATACTTATTTCTTAAATATTTACACAGTGGTATGACTTGACCTTAACGATATGATGTTGAACGTAAAGGAGTTCACCGCTATGGTATTTGTTATAGCTTAACTATTTTTAAATGGTATTGCATGTCATGCTTTACAGTGAAAGTTTTTTTTCAAATGGTGGACGGTAAACAGCTAATATCCTATCACATAAGGAACTAATTATAAGGGCAAACTTTTTCTGAAAAAAAAAACACAGAGGGGGGGGGAGAGAATGCCTATATTACAACAGAAATACTGCCAAAGAAACAAACTGCCAGACAGCGCAAGACACTGCGAAAATAAAGATGTAAAAAGAGGTCAGCTAAAGTTGATGTAGAATATTACGATGTGGACGACAGGACTTACACCTAGAAAATGATCCACTAGAATAAACCCTTATTCAGAGGGACCATGAGACACTATACACTATATTAAACTAGAAGTGCCCATGGTGAGGAATTTTAACTTAGCGGAATTTTACACCACCAGGTAGTTGTGTAAATGGCTCAATTAAAGCTAAACTGGAAAGAGAATCAGTCATGCTACATCAAATTAGAGAAGAATACATACGATATTAAATGATTAAAGACAGATATGGTGAAAAACTGAAGAAAACACAAAAGCAAAACCAGAAAATTAGGAAACATATTGAGAGAGTAAACAATTTGAGTTACCAATTTAAGTTTGTATTTACTGAGCAAAAATTATTTTACAAATTATGTTATGGGCAGCGTTGATATACTTTGAAATTGTTATAAGTAATGTCTGTACTTACATGCTTCAGCTGAAATATGAATGTGCAAAGGCTAATTGTACCATGACCTTGTTCACTCATTGTTTGTTTGCGACAAGCCTTTTGATAGCAGGGAGATAATTTATTTTAATTAGTTTAATTAATTGGAATAAAACGTTTTCTGTTCTAAGTATACATAATTATGTTAATGGTCAATTATTTTTATTACCGATATATGATTGTGTTCTGCTTTACAATACTATGTGTTCTCCTTCACTTTATAGTCCATACTGTATAATTGATTATTTCGGATACTATGTACTATCAGTATAGACAGGCAATATAGTGACTATTTTTAATAAATCATAAATAGAGAAATACGTATATATCGAAACGAATCAAACCAAGTGATGCTTATTGTTAGTTTGATTAATTCCATACCAATTTCATTTGCCATTGTTCACAAAGGGTATTTGCCCGTTTATAAGTAGCTCCATTCATGGTTTACAAAAAATGAATGTGGATTTCTATTTGCTGGTATTCTTGTCTGGCAAATTCATTAACATTTTGATGAATACCAGTTTTATTTTTTATGTAGCAATTTTCTCTGAGACACAATCAATCTGTAAAGGATAATACATATAAACAAACAGTGCCTTATTCATTCAAGTAAAAAAAATATGAAACGAAGCAGCAGCTGGGATGCTAATATTTTTGTATAAGCCTTGGCGATATCCATTATTTCAGATGTTAAGCACAACAGGACGAGGTACATAGCTGATGAGTGTATTCTCATCAGTTTCTTGATTGAAAAGTTAACACTTAAGAAAATCTGCAGGTGCATGTAATCAGAATAAATGTGTTTCATGGCACGTAAGCCTATTTTAACCAGATAACATTGTATTGTTTAGATGTAAATCATTCTATGTATATACTAACCTAATGCAATTTATTACTGATGGGAAGTCAACAGAAGTTACAATGTAAAACACTTTGGTAACAACGTCTTTATGTGTAGCTAATTGAAATCGCCAGCTTAGAATTAAAGAGGTTATGTAGGCTTATAAACATGTGGGCTGATAAAGTAACTAAAGACAAATCGTAATTTATCAATATCTTCTTCGTAGAATCAGATACAATTTTTGTTAAATTAATGTTCACTTAAACGAACGAAAAATTCCATATTTTTCATCTCGATTGGTATGCCTTTAATTGTTGATATGTAAACAGAATAGACCTACATGTCGTCTCTGACCGTGATATACATAAGAGCGTTAATTATAGTGTGACAATTGGGATACATAGGTGTGCAGCTAAGCAGCAGCTGGCCAATGTCATAAAAGTGTGGCACAAGTATTCTTAGGATCGTTAATAAACATGTTTCATTTTCTTTAAAATTACTTCAAATTTTGGAATCATGATCATTAGGGTGGATTACATTGCTTCATATAAAATTAATAGAAAAGCAGGATTTCTTTCACCACTTGTCAAGAGACGGTATTCTCAAAGAGACTTAACTCGGATCTTAGATAAGTGTTTGGTCGAGATGGCCATCTGCAGCATTCTCACATGCCTAAGATCCATGTCTGTCGAGAATAGTTATACATGAGAATAGTTATCATGGTTATGTCGGCCTAATAATTAAATTACATCATCTAATCCCACGATGCTACGAGTAGGCTTACATAATATACACCTGAATAACACATATATTCTCACACTCCGCGCAGTGATTTTCACTATGAGACGTATATTGATATCAGCCCATATCGCACTCTAACTGTAGTTTGAACTACAATCTATGGCGTTATCTCATGTGTTACTTTATCGTGTGAGAAAATACAAACGTTGTTCATTTTTCATGCGATATGGAAAAATACAGCACATGTCCAATGAACAAGGTGTTCGCCTAAAGGCTCACACCTTATTCATTGGACGAGTGCCGTATTTTCCCATATCGCACTCAAATGAACACCGTTTGCATAACATATCTATCTTACCTTTCCAGGTTGAAATCCACACATCATGATCGCTCACCAACTGCTGAGTGAACAATAAACTGCGTCAACATCGACGCTGGTATTTAGCGGCGACACGAGCAGCACCTGATGACGCAGTGGTCATATGACGTGATGGGATTATGGTGACGCTTTTCATGGTAACCTTATACTATTCAGCGCTGATCCCTCTGGACTAAATCTGCGGAGTTTTATGCAGACCAAGCTATTATGTAGTTGAGTTCCGCCAACAATTGGCAAAGTTGTCTGGCGACATAATTTATTGAGAATTATTATTATGTCTGGTATAAAAACTTCAACAAATTGAAGAAAAACATAATGGATAATACGGTCCATGTAGGCCTACGCAAACGGTCATGAAAACAGAGTACCACCCCAAACACAAGACGATAACTCTACACTGCTTTAATTTTAGGCCAGCGTCGCAGACAGTGGCCCAACCTTGTACCAGCACAGGCTCATCGTCTCGCGTTTGCCGAGAAGCTCGCAACCCAGTTATCACAAGGACACCGTTTACATGTTGGCCAAGCATTGGGCCAGCGATGATAACGTTGGGGCGATAACTAGCCCGGGGTTGGGCTCACGTCTTGTCCACTGAGGGGAGAGGATTAGTCGGCCTCGTGTTTTTGACAAATCCCAGGTGATCGCAACACTTGATATTATTGCTAATTTGTGTTAGCGACCGAAGTTTGGGCAAACAATTAAGTTTTGACCAATATTTGCCCATTGCCGGCCCATGTTCTGGGATGCTGGACAAGCGTCGGTGCAGTTTTGAGGAGAGGAGTTTTTAGTTTGTTGGTCCGCTGTACAGCTGAGCGGTTGCCGTGGCTTCCACATAAACCGACTTGAGTTGCATCCATCCCGGTCACGTCTCCAGTGACCTCATTAGCGCAAAAGGAACTCAGCCGTCCTTGATGCCAAAGTGACATCTGGTGCCGATCACAGCGGTAGAGGAGAAACACGTGATGATGAGGTAGAATGAGGTGGAATCAGGTTTGAATGTTTGATCAGTAACAAATATACTACACACTGATGGTGAGGTAGAATGAGGTTAGAATGTCTGAGCAGTAAAAATATACTACACCGTGATGGTGAGGTGGAATGAAGTTAGTATGTGTAAGCAGTAACAAGTAGTGTCCCCCTACACCGTGATGGTGAGGTAAAATAAGGTTAGTATGTCTGATCAGTAACAAATATACTACACCGTGATGGTGAGGTAGAATGAGGTTAGAATAGTATGTCTGATCAGTAACAAATATACTACACCGCGATGGTGAGATAGAAAAAGGTTAGTATGTCTGATCAGTAACAAATATACTACACCGTGCTGGTGAGGTGGAATGAGGTTAGTATGTCTGACCTGTAACAAATATACTACACCGTGATGGGGAGGTAGAATGAGGCTGGTATGTCTAATCAGTAATAAATATTGTCCTACACCGTGCTGTTGAGTTAAAATGAGGTTAGTATGTCTAATCAGTAACAAATATACTACACTATGATGGTGATGTAGAATGAGGTTAGTATGTCTGATCAATAACAAATATTGTCTTCCTACACTGTGATGGTGAGGTAAAAATGAGGTTAGTATTTCTGATCAGTAACAAATATACTACACCGTGATGGTGAGGTGGAATGAGGTTAGAATAGTATGTCTGATTAGTAACAAATATACTACACCGTGATAGTGAGGTGGAATGAAGTTAGTATGTCTAATCAGTAACAAATATACTACACCGCGATGGTGAGATAGAGAAAGGTTAGTATGTCTGATCAGTAACAAATATACTACACCGTGTTGGTGAGGTAGAATGAGGTTAGTATGTCTAATCAGTAACAAATATTGTCCTACACCGTGATGTTGAGTTAAAATGAGGTTAGTATGTCTAATCAGTAACAAATATACTACACTATGATGGTGATGTAGAATGAGGTTAGTATGTCTAATCAGTAACAAATATTGTCCTCCTACACTGTGATGGTGAGGTGAAAATGAGGTTAGTATTTCTGATCAGTAACAAATATACTACACCTTGGTGGTGAGGTAGAATGAGGTTAGTATGTCTAACCAGTAACAAATATACTACACCGTGATGGTGAGTTAGAATGAGGTTAGTATGTCTGATCAGTAACAAATATATTAGACCCTGATGGTGAGGTAGAATGAGGATAGTATGTCTAATCAGTAACAAATATACTACATCGTTATGGTGAGGTAGAATAAGGTTCGTATGTCTAATCAGTAACAAATAGTGTCCTCCTACATCGTGATTGTGAGGTAGAATGAGGCTAGTATGTCTAATCAGTAACAATTATTGTCCTCCTATACCGTGGTGGTGAGGTAAAATGATGTTAGTATGTCTGATCAGTAAGAAATATACTACACCGTGTTAGTGAGGTAGAATGAGGTTGGTATGGCTGATCAATAACAAATATACTACACCGAGATGGTGAGTTAGAATGAGGTTAGTATGTCTAATCAGTAAAAAATATTGTCCCAAACCGTGATGGTGAGGTAGAATAAGGTTAGTAGTCTAATCAGTATCCAAATATACTACACCAAGATTTGATGTAGAATGAGATTAGTTTGCCTAATCAGTAACAAATATTGTCCTCCTACACCGTTATGGTGAGATAAAATGAGGTTAGTATGTCTGGTCAAAACAAATATACTAAACCGTGATGGTGAGGTAGAATAAGGTTAGTATGTCTAATCAGCAAGAAATATACTACACTGTGATGGTGAGTTAGATATGGTTAGTATGTCTGATCAGCAGCAAATATACTAGACCCTGATGATGAAGTAGAATGAGGCTAGTATGTCTAATCAGTAACAAATATACTACACCATGATGGTGAGGTAAAATGAGGTTAGTATTTCTAATCAGTAACAACTATTGTCCTCCTACACCGTGGTAGTGAGAAAGAATGAGGTTAGTATATCTGATCAGTAAGAAATATACTACACCGTGATGGTGAGGTAGAATGAGTTTAGTGCGTTTAATCAGTAAGAAATATACTACACCGTGATGGTGAGATATAATGTGGTTAGTAGGCCTATGTCTTATCAGTAAAAAAAATACTACACCGTGATGGCTGGGTAGAATGAGGTTAGCATGTCAAATCAGTAACAAATATACTACACCGTGATGGTGAAGTACAATGAAGTTAGTATGTCTGATCAGTAATAAATATACTACACCATGATGGTGATGTAGAATAAGGTTAGTATGGCTAATAAGTAACAAATATTGTCCTCCTACATCGTGATGGTGAGGTAGAATGAGGTCTGTATGTCTGACCAGTAGCAAATATACTACACCTTGATAGTGAGGTAGAATGAGGTTAGTATGTCTAATCAGTAACAAATATACTACACCGTGATTGTGAGGTAGAATGAGGTTAGTATGTCTAATCAGTAACACATATACTGCACCGTGATGTAGTCTGATCAGAAACAAACATAGTCCCACACACCGTGATGGTGAGGTATAATAAGGTTAGTATGTCTAATCAATAACAAACATACTACATCGTGATGGTGAGGTAGAATGAGGTTAGTATGTCTAATCAGTAACAACTATAATCCTACACACCGTGTGGGTGAGATTGAATGAGGTTGGTATGTCTGAACATAACCAAATATAGTATGTCTAATCAGTAACACATATTGTCCTCCTACACCGTGATGGTGAGGTAGAATGAGGTTAGCGTGTCTGATCAGTAACAAATATACTACACCGTGGTGGTGAGGTAGAATAAGTTTAGCATGTCTGATCAGTAACAAACATACTACACCGTGATGGTGAAGTAGAATGAGGTTAGTATGTCTGATCAGTAACAAATATACTACACCGTGATGGTGGGGTAGAACGAGGTAAGTAGGCATATATCTAATCAGTAACAAATATACTACACCGTGATGGTGAAGTAGAATGAGGTTAGTATGTCCGATCAGTAACAAATATACTACATCGTGTTGGTGAGGTAGAATGAGGTTAGTATGTCTGATCAGGAACAAATATACAACACCGTGATGGTGAGGTAGGGTGAGGTTAGTATGTCTGATCAGGAACAAATAGACTACACTGTGATGGTGAGGTAGAATGAGGTTAGTATACATCAGTAACAAATATTGTCCTGCACTCTGTGATTACACCAGCAAACCATTGTTTCGTTATTTTGTTCTCCTATTCGCTAATTTAGTGAATTCTTGTGCCGTCCTCTCTTTCTTTTCAAAACCATGTGAACTCATTGTCACACATTTCGCATAAATTTAAGAAACTTGTTACTTAAAGAACATTATATGGGCTTTATCGTTGACAGGTAATTACAGGACTACTTCTGCTATTGCTGCTACCAGGTTAGCCTACCATTGCTGCTACTTGAACGATTATTGCTGCCATTTACCATACCGGTAAGCCGATATCGTTTTAGACGTACTTTTATCCTTCTTGGTTTTCACTACTTTCAAATTGTTCATCAAGGCTGTGGATTGACACGGTTGTCTTTTTATGTTGTCCAAGGTTTCTTATTGATTTTAATTTCGTTCCAGCCACTACTTTCACTACTTTCAAATTGTTCATTAAGGCTGTGGACTGACACGGTTGCCTTTTTATGTTGTCCAAGGTTTCTCATTGATTTTAATTTCGTTCCAGCCTATGTCAACATCTAATGATTTTTTTAAAACCATGTAGAATTGGATTAAGATATTTTTACAAACACATGTTATTGTACAGCAGTACTACGCTACTTTTTACTATATATTACTCCTATTTTTCTACGAATACGTTTTATTTCTGTATATGTATGTTACACGTGTTTTATGTATATTTTCGTTATTTTAAGGCATGTTGTGTTTTGGACTATGCTCAACACCATGCTATATAGATAGGTCAAAGCTAATAAAACTTCTGTTCCGTTCTAAAGATAGAATCCGATCTGAGGCTATGCACAGTTGTTGACTTTCTCAGAACAGTTAACCTACTAGCAGATTTTATGCTTATATGGACAATAAATTGGAATATAATCTTACTTTACATTGAACAAAAATAGCATTGCGTCGTCTCGGAAAGGCATTGCAGAAAACAATAAATTACTTATGATTATAACTTGTCAGATATTACCTTCACATTTAGGAGTATAATCCATAATTATTCAGTGTCTTGATGATCGTTAATCTGGAGTATTTCCTGTTTTGGTGGAAAATAGACAAACAGGAAGTGTTTACAAAACCGGCTGTCAACGTATTTTATTTGTGAATAATTTGACTGTAGACGACATATATTTCAAAAAGGTATACAACCTGTTTGTGAACAGAAAAGCAAAATAAAATCCACTGAGCTTAAATAGTATCTCAAATAATTAATGAATGGCTCCACCTGATTTATACAGCTAGTGGGGCATCCAATTGGTAGGATAATTCTTCCCACAGTCGGATTAAGTATGGACACTTATCGTCGTGTAGTGATTGGCTTCAAAACTCTGTATTTTACACAAATTCTTTGTCGTTGTTACCGACTGGTTCGAATATTCTCAAAGAGAATGTCTAGGCCTGTGGAAGCACGAGGTAAGGCTACTAATGGTTTTAGAGACTGACATGGCCTCATTGCAATGGCTGTTTTGACCTCTTATTATATTAGTAGTTCCTCAGAGGTAGGTAGTTCTTTCTGTGTCTGTTATTAGTTTTATTTGTCCAGGTAGTCTCCATGTTGACTATAGGTTGAAACTATTACTGTACGTAGGGAACAAAAAATTGACTTTTAGCCACTGAGATGTAACATCCACACTGCTCACTGGATGCAAAATATACACAATATGTATTTATTATGTTTTAATACATGATATTACAATATATTAATTGGTTCATCTTTATTTGAAAGCGTATTAAACACATTTTTATTTACAAATACATGCACATATAACTAGACAGAATGCTCAATTGTAAATTCGGTGGTAGCCCTTTGAAATTTTAAAATGGTATAGCCATCAGCACAGGCAGATCAAGTGTCTATAGTTTTTAAATTGTTCCCGATATAAAAATCTACTTGTGTACCAAATTAACACTACTTTATATTTTGTCACAACCAAAATAAAACAATCAACCAGTTGCAATTATGCATCGTGAAACTGCAGATTTGCAACAGAAAGTCCTTCTGACGAAACATAATCAAAACACACATACTGACTGTACTACTAGGTTACTACTATAGCTATTTGCACCATGTATGCAATTCCGTCCGTTAAACAGTTAAAGAATCTGTATAATTTGACATCAATTCTACGCATTTGCTAATAAGGAGATCTACATTATAATAAAGCAGTGTACCATTTTAGATTCAGTTGCATTGAATGTTTGATGTTGGCAACCGATAAGGAACTGTGTTCTAGCCTACAGCTCAGGTATTATGGTATATGGAAAAGACCACCATTCGACGAATCCGAGATCCTGTGACCAACCATAATGAGACCGAGATCCCCGCGGCTCCTTAAAGCGCATACTGATTGACTAAACTAAGCGCACATAGAATGCCGTCCGAGCAGATGGTCTCCTTCTTGATCCCAGCCAGCAGGAGACATCCAGACAATGCATTAATCCAGCATTGGCTCAGTGTCCCGTGTTTTCGCGATCGTAATGATTTTGTGGGGTTCAGTCGATAGAAAAAAATATAGAATTAAAAGGAAAAAAAATGTTATTCATGACCAAATTCCTCGATCGCTAACACCATGAACACATAAATTAGCAGTCAATAAAATGACAGAAAAATTAGCCACCCTCTCTCTTCTCCTCCATTCTGCGTTTTTCATCAGTGGAATGACTTTTAAAAATCTAATTTAGTAATTAGGCGTGTCTTACCGGCGGTGGCAATTTTGGTGGAGCTTACCCGTAAAATCTCAACTCAATGCTGGCTTAATGTTGATCACCGTCCGTTACGCTGGGCCAACATTGAAAAATGAATGTATCGTATCTTAAAAGGAGCCTTGGAATTAAATACCAGCAAACGCAAGGTCTTGAATCTTTTTAATGTTGGGCCAGTGTTGGACCAATATTAAAACAACATTTGGTCCAGCGTTTCTCGGAGGATTGTAATTGGAACGGGTTCTCAACTCCACAAGGGATTTATATTTAAAGCGACACAATCAGGCCAAAAACATCATTTTTATTTTGGCTCTTTTATATATCCATGATATATCAACATGTACATAGACTAAAATTGCGTAAGATTTTTAATTTACTGATGCGCATTTCCCAGTTATAAAGACGATTAATTTCTAATATGCATGTCCAAAATAAGAAATACAGGAATAACTGATAAATGGGGTTTTCATGCTCACATATTATGGACATCTTAAGGACCAAAATAAAAAATGATGCTTTTTGTCCTGTCACAGAGTCGGTTTTTTTTAAATTAATATTCACAAAAAAAAGTAAAAAGGCTTAGCATCAACTGCGTTAGTTGGCAGAGAGTTCCGTGGATTACCAATTCCATTTGGAAAAGCTGTCACTATTTATTTATCCAGCTTGTAATCGTGGTCCACCAATCTCATATGTTCCCTTTCCTCCAACATATTGAGTTTGGTTGGGGTTATTTTAGGATTGTATAGTTCATGTAGGATCGTATACGTCTCGATTACGTCGGGTCTCTGACGTCTATGTGCTACAGTTGGGAGGTCAATATTTTTAGCTTACTCTTTATATTACATCACTGGTATATCTCTTTGTACTTCTCTGCACTCTCGCTATCAGCTCTACGGGTTTCTGCAAATGTGGGCTCAAACTGAAGTTGCGTAGTTTAATTTTATATTGGACTCATACCACTAACTTACATAGATATTTAAATATGGGTTTAAAAGCTCAGTGTAAGGAATTGTATGATCTCTGACCAATGTTGCCATCATATTAGCTGTTTTTACTTTAGCATTTATGTGTCCATCACATGACAAGTGTATGTCAAAAATAACTCCAATATCCTTCTCCCGTGTTATTTCAGTAGGCGGGTGCCTACTAAATTGTTGTTTGTTTACCCTTAATATTTGTCTGGATGAAATTTTATTAGCCACTTGTCACCCGATGCCTCAAGTCTATTAAGATCTTTTTCCAGTTTCGGATTCCATTCAATCGGGAGGTCGTTTATGTATAAGATGAACAGGACTATTGGTCCCAATAGGCTACACTGGCCTGGTTATAACCTCGATTACCTGGTAAATGTTAAAGAGAAATTTAATACATTTTAATTAAAACATATCTTATAAAATTGATATATTTATTGCAAGCGTTCAAACTACCGGACAAACGCTTCACGACGGGCTACGCTACCCAGTGTACGAATTATTAAGCAATTACTAGTTCCGTTTACCTTAGTATGTGTCACAATACGAAATGCTTTTGTTATTGCCGCCTCATACTTTATGTTACATGCAATGGTCTGTCCTATTCACAATGAGCGCTGCGGTGATGTGGCCATTTCACAATGCCGGTACGTGTGTTGCTTTCACTGTCTTGATCATGCATCTGATCATGCCTTGTGCAATGTAACATTACATTGTGCATGTCTAATTGCATGCTGTACAATCCATTATTCATAGCACAATGCAATGTAGGCCTACCACAAAGCACAGTGCTATATATGTAACCTATCACATCGCACAATGATATCCCAGCAAACACGAGGCGTTGGCCCAATGTTGGGTTGATGTTGGCCCATCGCCTACGACGCTGGCCCAGATAGTGCACGCCCGCTCCCTGACTAATCACTTGTGCTATTGTTTCCAAAGTAACAATGGAGTTTGGCAATTATCAATGTACATGCGTTGCTCTTAGAGCCCACGAACACACAACATAGGGTAAGATTTAAAAATCTAAAACGTTTTTTCTTATTTCTTTAGGCTTTAAAAATGTTTTTGATTTATTAAAACTGATGGTTACCTATAAATTTGTTTACAATATTATATACGTGTGCTCAAATTGTCGTTAATTGTAGTAGATGTAATTGCATGGCATTTTAATAAAATATTGTGCAAGCCCGGAGTTTTCTGTTTCTGTTATTGTATAATAATATAATATTCGGGAGCAAGGAAACTCTTATATTATTCTAAAATTGTTCACATTATCTACTATTCTTCAATATTATAAAAGTAATTCCTGAAACAATCATTATTACAGAGAATTAATAATTCAAAATGTTCATTGGCTAAAATGTTATGCTGAAATCTGAGTTAGAGTCTGAAACTCGGAAAGTCTTAAGTGTTGAAGGCTCAATTGAAATATGGCCGCCACAATGCAGAAAGGTGAATACGGACAGGTGTCCAATCAATTAGAGACACAGCAGCACGACGTGGCACTCACTAAGGTCCTGGTGAATTTGGACACCTCGATGCCTGTATCTGGATCTGAAAATCAATACCATATACATTATCATTATAGGCATAAAAAACAAACAGTATGCTGTAATGTATGGTAGTTCGAAGCGATCAAGAAGTAACTGGAACTCGAGGGGAATTGTGACTTTTCAAGTAACAATAATATTTGGGCTAGGTTTTATGAGTTTTTGTAGCGGCCTTTTTGAATTTTGTTGGGTTATTTTTATTATGAAAGTTTTTTTGTAGCCATTCTGAATCGGAATTTTAGGCATCAGACTTCAAATTTCAGAAGTTCTCACTGAGCTTTTGCACTTTTAAATAGATATATATTTGTTTGTCAAATGGAATCTCATTCAGAGTGCTCAGTACACACATTGACTTGTCTCTGTGTTGACTTAATGTTGTATCACTATCCGCGACGCTAGCTCAACATTAAAACAACGTTTTGTGTTTGAATAGAATTGCAACTGTTAGTTTAATTGTAGCATTTAAAAGGTTTCAACTGTCCATACCAAACATACAATATTGGTTCAATATTGGGCCACTGTCTGCGACGCTAGCCCGGAATTGAAACATTGGATAAATGTATTTTTAATATGAAATCTAGAGTCTAAAGGATGGAGTCAGTCTGCACATAGGGGAACTCTGTTCACCCTCATGTTTTCATTAAGGCGATGAATGGTGAATCACCCAGCATTTACATAGTTGTACCAACATTGGACCCTATTATAGGTCTATTGTCGTGCAAGCCAAAAGGCAGTATCTGCCCACTTTACAAGTAAGCAGATATTGCCTTTTGCATTTGAAGAACATAGTGAGGCAGTATCTGCTCACTTTTCAAGTAAGCAGATACTGCATTTTGCATTTGAAGAGCATAGTGATCCAGAAAATATGCTGGATGACTTAAAAAAGTCAAAACACCCCTCCTGACTACTCTGGGAATATGGTGTCCAAATTCCATGTTGATTGGATAAAAACTTAGGGAGAAATAACTTCTAACAAAACCTGCACTGAATAGTAAGTTTAAAGAAACGGAGAAAACTCAGTAGGGCCTATATTTGGGCATAGCCCAAATATAATTATATCAAATGAGCACATTTCATGTCTGGCATGTTAACGTTGAAACTTCCTTGAACTCTCACTCTTGGCAAATAGTTATTTCCAGCCACCCAATATATACCCAGAACATAGCAGTGACATTAAATCGGGAATACACGCTATATTACAAGTTCCTGTGAGCAAGAACGGGGGGTGAAACGTTCTTGCTGTGAGATGTAGTGTATTTCAAGTACAAGTCTGTACATGGCCTCTTTCTTACTGTAACGACGGCAGCATGCATACCGTACTCAACACGGTCAACGTTGAGCCACGCGTAGAGCGACTATGGTGTGAAAGTGAACGTAATTCAGGGGCACACAGGTGTAACTGCTACTGATCCCATCCGTCAGCACAGCGCTGGGCCAATGATGGTCTGGTGTTGACCCATCATTTACGATGCTGGGCTGACATTGGACATGCGGTGGTAGCCAAACATGAGATGAACATTCCATGTCATCATTATACAAAATAATTTCAGGGGGTTTCTGAAGCTACTAAATTATTACGCTGCAGATCCCAAGCCAATGGAAAGTGTAAAGTGCATAAGACCATGTACATAACAATAGCCCTCATATACACACAATACATACACGCAAGTTTCAACAATCTGAATTATATAGGCCTTCATCTGGTAATTATTCACAGTTGTAAGCACGGGTCAAAGCTCGTATGATGCAGCCTAAAATGTATGTGCTGTCAATTTCTCAATTATGTTCTTCAGAATAAGACATAATCGCGATAATATGTTTTTCCCATATCGTAACATAATATATAAAAATAATGTTTTATAGTCTGGTGCTGATCTGTTTTTGTCGAGAATTGGCATACTATTATATTAACCGTGTGAGACAGATTAACGAATTTACCATTGTCGTGAAAATATTTTATTGTAATCAATGAAAATGATCAACTGTGTCCAAGCAAACACGTAGCGTTTATCTGGTGTTCATTTGATGTTGCATCAGCGTTATTAAAGAAGTTGGGTCGCTTTGCTTCGCAGAATGTGTAGAATAATGCCGACCCACCTACTTTATTTTACTCACTTAATGAAGACTACAGTCGAGTCAAATCATTCATGTCTGAGTGTTGTTCTACGTTATTGCTTTTTGATTACTCAGCCAGCATCAATGAGAGAGCATTCAGTATTACAAATTGCTAGTGCTTGTGATTTAGGCCTACGTGTACGGCCTGCATCGACAAGACACCATTCAGGTATGAAAATGTAACAAAATGAATGTCCTTTCAAGCCAATACGTACCTCGACATATCATGCCCACCAAAATAGTTTCGTATGTTCCTTCACACTTCCCCTCGTCTGAACACCCTCCACGACAGCTACCAACGGTGAAGCGTCTTTTGTTGGTGCAAACATTGCCATCAATTTCGTTTCCATACGCTCCAACATCATACCGGACTGTCACAAAGTTACAGTCTACAAACGATATAAGTAAAAATTATGTAAATTATGCTGAGGACCCACAAGCCTGGTAAAGCCTCTTGATGTCCTGATGCACTCGTGCGGCCATCACTAGGATATCAACACTATGTGTATGTGGTTCTGATATTATATAGGCCTATTCGCAATGCTTCACCATTGTCCAAGGTATCTGAAGTATTAGGTACACTTTAACCCTTTAACCGCCAACTTTTTTAATTTGAATTTTCGCTCACTTGGAATTGTGTCTCGCTGACGCGATCCACAACTTCAAGTGAGTGAAAATTATTCAGATTTGACAAAATGGAAGTCAACTTTTTTTCAAATATTGCTGGTTGATGTCACATTTTATCTTTAACATAGTTAAAATGTGGTACTTAATGTGCTAATAAAAAATGAAAACCCGAATATATGCGGCACCGGCGGTTAAAGGGCTAATGCTTGCACTGACCTTTTTTCTGGTAGTTTTGTTGCCGAGAACCACCGTTGATCATCAACGATATACCGGCGACTGCTGAATATTCGGTGATGCAAATCAAGCCTGTAGTTATGTTGCGTACAATCTTGTGCATATCGCCGATATATTTTAAGGAAACAATTAAATTGGCTGATACGGGGTTCAAAACAAATCATGTTGAAAAAGTGTTTATTGTTTTTTCTAAAATAGTTTAAATCAAGTGTTAGGCCAAGGAAGTAGATAGCCACGACTTTGTAAATACTTTAAAAACCACGACATCGAGGAAATATCGCCACCACTTTCCTGTCGCATCAACATCATAGCGCTGAGACTTAAGCAAGGTTATATATTGTACAAGGCAATATTGCAAAATGCAAACTGAAAATTAACTGAATAAATTTATTCCCAAAAGAATATCTCTGGCCTCACAAAAATACAAAACAAATGGGTTTGTAGAGGTTTAAAAAAAAATATTAGACGAAGACGTAGGCCCTATGCAAACGAGGTTATACAGTTTTAACATAACTATTTTACCGAGAATGTTTGCGCAGTGCACGATCATAGTAAAACTACTCACATTCGGGTGTTTTTGGTGTCTCCATAGGCGATAGTGGTTCGATCGAACCTGAATCAAATACAAATAGGAAACATTGGTATACTTTTTAGTCAATAGATGAGTTGATAGACTGGGTGATAATATTCGCGCCAAGTATAGACAATATAGTAGGGTCATTGTTGATATTTTTGGACTTGGATATATAGTTGTGCCAATTATATTTGCGAAAACAACTAATCTTCCTTGAAATAAGAATGTTGGGCGTACAGGACGTACGGCCGTACAAATAGACGAGTGGATGGGTGGATGACTAGAATACTAATTAAATCATTCAAATACAGTCATAGAATGTAGAGATATAATACATATTTACACTTTCATACAAATTAAACTACATACATTATGCACAATTTTGTACTTTTTTGTTTCCAGCTCCAATTTTTGGCATATAAAAGCTCATCTAATTTCCGAAAATAAACACAACTTTCTATTAAAGCAGCGAGATCCACTTTAGACGGCTTGGTTAGAACACCTGCTGCTGAACAAGTATAGCCTCATAAATGAATTGTTTGAGTATAATTAGAACCAGATAACTATGGGCAAAATACAGAAAAAATAAATTTCCGTAATCTCTGGACATTACGTCTTATTTGTTTATTTCATACTCACATTTGCATTCCTCGACGATTGGAATCACCTCTTGTGGACAAGGTGTGCCATCTGGTCGTGAAAAAGAAAAATATTAACTAGAATATATATAATATAAGATATGTACCTTTATATACATATCTATATATATTTATATCTAAGCATACTATCTATATCTATATCCTATCTGGCGATTTTTTACAAATAATTATACATATATTTTGATCAAGTATATAATTATAGGCCTACGATTTTGCATAACTACCTTCTTTTGCCATGTTGATCGTATGTTCTCCGGATATTATGGGATTGCACTTCCGTTTCCTTTTTTCACATGAATCTTGACAATATGATTCATAGTAAGGTTGTGTGTTGGAACAATCGCCTACAATTTTGCTTCCTATTGCCACCTGTCTGAGCCCTGGTCCGTCTTCGCAAGCTGTCAATCAAACCAAATACACTCTTTGCACTATTTTTGCGCGTAAAAAAGAGTCCCAACTAAATAGTTCAGCTTTTGATCACTGTGTGGCCTGTTGTTATTGAAAAGGGTGTAACAGGAGTCCCAACTAAATTGTTCAGCTTTTGGTCACTGTGTGGCGTGTTGTTATTGAGAAGATTGTATAACCCGCCAAGAAAGTGTTATTTGTACCATGGCAACTCCGATTTTGTGGTATTAACTAGGTCGTGAGTGAAAATCATATGAATTAATCACCAAATAAAAACAGTTTGTAATATTGTTGTGTTAGTGCCATGTCAAGCGTGAATAGCTAATTATCATGATTATCTATAATACAAATGATTATTATCCGCGTATTATACATAGTAGTTATTTTATCTCTGGTTTTGGTGCTGGAAACATCTATATTCATATCTTGGTAATGCCATTTAATTTGATTTTAAGTAGCCATAATTTACATTTTTAAAAAAATCCGGTGTCTTATTATGACAATGCAACTTGGGATTTTTATTCTATGTGTGATAACATTTATATTCACGTGTGATTTCACCAAACTAGCCATATTGTATTTACATGTACATTACTATGACAAATAGATCTGTTAATATTTTTCTCTATATATATCTATCTATCATCATGTTTTTCAGTAGACAAGAGCTTCAGAGTATACTCACCCCCTAATTGATTAGTTGGTACCGCTGGGACTGCAAGACAAACAAAAAAATATTTTCAATTCTCGATATGGTGTATAATATCGTCCCCTTAGAGTTGAAAGGTGCAACTTTACGAAGTGACAGTTTAGCACCTTCTCCAATGGTATGTATAATGTAAAACTGGCATATAATCAATTGATAAGCAACGTTAGTTTACTATGCTGAATAGATCTTTAACATTAAGTATAAAATATTTTTCTCGCCTTGATATATATATTGGGTGTTACAAAATAGTATTTTAAATTAGTGTCCTTAATATCCACCACAGATTAAATAGAGGTATATCTTTGTAGAAGATCCACCACAACAGTCAACTAACTCACCGAAAAAATAGGCAGACTCAGGTTTTATATTTTACATGATGTGACCCCCCCCCCCTCCATTGATATGTTAGATATATGCACAAATAGAGATGTCCCAAATTGAAGTGAACATATATGTACGCATGGGGCAATTCCGTGACGACGATTTATTACTGGGGCCATCTGGTGAGTGTGCACAGTGGCATTGCAGAAGATGTTTCAGTTTGAAGTTCTTTATCTTCTAATAAAGGTACCCACATTGAAAAAATATATGTTTTATTTGTGCTACTCTACATAATCGAACAGTATAAACTTGATTTTCTTGTTTCAAACAAGTTTAAACTTAAATGATATATTTTCATTCCTCTCCTAATGGGGATAACAGTTGTGTAAATAGGGCGTTTCTATGTTTCGTCACATTATATTTACACAAATGTTCATTTATGGTAACAGTTCACTTATAGACACCATCTTAAATAATAATTGGATACACAGAGAATATTTTTTCCCATTATAATCTGATAAAAAAAATTTCACCATGTAAAGTTGATTTTAGCTTTTCATATATTAGACAGTATAAAATTGATTATATTCTGTATATGTTAAAATGGGCATAGTTATATTTTAGAATTTAGACTTTTTAGAATCTTGAGTGTTTAAAACGTCACTGACCCACAGATATTGATAAATTGTATACCGCTCTCAACATCCTAAGACTTATTGCGATTTTTATAAAAAGAAAATATTGTTCATTTCAATTCACTTGACACTTCAGAAACATTCCTCAACCTCACCTAACTACTAATAAAATCTTGTTCTGTGTTTGTCATTCTGGTGATATTTTAGTGGTATGGTATTGTCAAAAGCTCAGGTAAGCAAGAAGTATAATCCGATGAACTATAGTATTTACAGTAAACTATAGTACAGCTGAAATATAATGTCTGTCCACAGCTTTGCTAATGTATCACATTGCTAAATAATGCCTTTCCGCTTAGATCAATTAAGGTATTTTATTTATCATCAACACATGTACAAGTTATTTATATTAGAGCAGTATAAACTAACATTATTTATGTATATTAAACCTAGCGAATTGATCACGCAGCTGCAATCATATTATGATGAATAATCATTGTTTTGGATGTCAGGATAAACGTATGGGCTGGCTCTGTTATGTTTTATGCTAATAGTTTGTTTTCAACACGTAAAAAAAGTGCTCTATAATATTTAGTAAGCACCAAAATCATTATTAGAGCTGCCAACTATTGGTAATGAGTGACACTTTTATTCTACTTTGCACCTACAAATTTATTTTAGCCATGTGGGTACCTTTTTAACGGGGCGCTCAATACTCACTATACCGGCTTTATTTGTGGTTCTTATGCGTTTTTTGTAAATAGGTTATGACACCTTTAGATAGAATGCATAGGAAAAAATGTGTTTTGTCATCAAATATCCCTGTGTGATATAGAGTGGCAGACTACTATGTTTAGCGTAGTTCCCCCGGGACCTTATCGTCCATATATACATTCATAAAGTATACTCACTCTTGCATTGGATTCCCGTGTACTCAGGCGGACACTCACACCAATAGTAGATGGTGAAATCCACACAGGTACCGCCATTAAAGCAAGGGTCGGATAAACAAGCTGTAAAATTGTAAAAAACAAATAATATTTTTTGTATAGGGCTAAGTAAGAAAACAATAACTTCCATTGATACAAAGGACACGTCATAATCTAGACCCCAGAGAGTTATTACATGTTATACTCTAGAATGGAGAGGGCTAATAAATTAGACATGTCACACCTCTAGGCATCAGAATGAGGGGCTCGCTGAACACTGGTCAAACTGGGCAAACGCTGCACACTGGAAACACTTTGTCTCTTGGGGATGAGGGGCTCGCTGCACACTATATAAACATGTATCTCTCAGGGATGAGGGGCCCACTGCACACTGGGTAGACCTTATCTCACAGGCTGAGTCAGGGATGAGAGCCTACCTACAGGGGGGGGGGGGACAGGCAGCTGCCCCCCTGGAATTTCGCGTACTTACTTGTAAAATGGCTAATTTTATCATAAAATTGGCGAATGCAGCTACCCCTCCCCAAACTGCCCCCTGGGTTTTGCCTCAGGCTACGGCCCTGCTACTGCAAACTGGGTGAACGCCATTTCTCAGGAGGAGTGAGGGGCTGG
Source organism: Flabesymbios commensalis (assembly GCA_964017125.1). Classification (NCBI taxonomy): domain Eukaryota; kingdom Metazoa; phylum Annelida; class Polychaeta; order Terebellida; family Flabelligeridae; genus Flabesymbios; species Flabesymbios commensalis. Next base: position 24,700,685 of record OZ024908.1, on the reverse strand, counting down.
TTGTGCACTAGATACACCTCATCTCTCAGGGAGGATGAGGGGCTGGTTGCTCACTGGTAAACTTCATCTCTCAGGGATGATGGGCTGGTAACACACGGGATACACTTACTCACTCAAGGATGAGGGGCTGGTTGTGCACTGGTTGACTTTCATCTCACAGGGATGAGGGTCTGATTACACACTGTAAACTTTATCTCTCAGGGATGAGGGGCTGGTTGCACACTGTGTAAGTTAACTTCATCTGTCAGGGATGAAGGGCTCGCTGCACACAGGCAAACTTCATCTGTCAGGGATGAGCTGCTACTAGTACGATGAATGCTTCCAGAGCCAGCTGGCCCCGGGCTGATACATGTGCCAGATGTAACATACTCCACTCATCGATGTAGTTGCTTTGAATGGCGGCGTCCCGCCAACGAGAGAGAAACTTCAGTGTGAACTATGTCATAATTATCACTACAAGATTGATAAACAAAAACACGTGGCTTCGGACCCGCTATCATGATTAATGTATTACTGTGGATCATTAGCGCTGGATGGATTATCATACGTATCCATGCACTGCCGTATTTAAACAGAGAAGTGGTATTCTGATGACAGTAAAGTGTTCAGAGAGAGACTGGAGGGAATATTTTCCTTTATCTTTTGTGTGTTTTTGTTTTTTTTATTTGGGGAACAAACGCCTTAAATGGACATACCGCAATATTTAATGATCATTTATCTATTTATTGTTCTCCACTTTTCAAAATGTTTCTCTCATGAAATCATATTTTAAATCAGACTTATTATATATTATTACTCACCTCCAGGAGCTACCGTTGTTAGAGATTCCGCGCTGCCAGGCTCTTCTCCTCGAAAATCTTCCGCACTTGTCTGGTTGTTACACTGATCTTCATCACAGTAGCACACCGATCCCCCTGATAGTTCAAACTCAAAATTATATTCTGACAGATCAACTAGCTTCTTTATCTGACTGCGGATATCTTCCACGGCATCATCAAGCAGATCCTCGTTATCTACACCACATTCCAATGTCGGAGATTCCAGCTCACTACAGTTCCTGTATACTATACTGTTATTGAATTGTATTACTGAAACAATGACAATACCCTAGAATTAATAAGGAGATTTGTGCAAACAAAAAAACATTGAATTTATTATTTCATGACAAATTATATCAAATTGCAATAATGTTGTGTAATCGCCTTGCATTTTCAATGCCATATAATCACGTCATTTTTTTGTATACTTTTATTATGGCCACTATCAAGGGGACGTAGAATTTTGAGTGCGACATACTATCAATATTCATTTGAACAACAACATAATCTACAGTGGCTGGTTTAGGACAATGATATTTTATATTTTTAATTGTTTTATTTCGTGGCGACGTTATAACGTTTGACCCCAAAAAAGCGGAATTTTTTCATTTTGTCCTCACAAAATAGTTTTTCGTACCTAAGAAATAGTATTTCGTGCCTGAGAAATAGTATTTCGTGCCCACGAAATAATTTTGGTTGATGGTAATATGTTTTTTTAAATGAATTATATATGCAAAAAAGTCTATTGTATTCTACTCTCAATAGTCATTTAAAGTATCTCCATTTTATTTTATTTATATTTGAATAACAGTTTGATTTGTATTCACATGTCAAAGTGAATGAAAATGCGAATAAATATAGGCCTAGGTGGATGGTATTATGAGGAGGGTCAAAGTTATAAATATTTTTATTTTACGCAATATCAAGAGATATTAGATCAGATTTTGCAGCAAATCATAAATAATTTGGCAACGATAGGTAGCTTATTTCTGGTATTTTCAAAGATGCGCTGTATATAGTATAAAAAAAATCGCACAACAACGTGAACGCTAGAGCTAACACGCAGGCGAGGAAATCACGCGATATTTAATGTTTACTTTCCTGAATCTCCCATGGGAAATCGGCGTGAGCGCGGAAAAAATCAAACCGGTTTGAACGCTTTCTTTTGAAGGTTCCCCATTATTTAATAATTTGTGCGTTTTTGAAATACGCCTGACGTTCTATCAGACGCTTTGTTGACCCTTTGAAGCCTGAATTTACCATTGTCATCCACTACAAGCCGCGAATTGCTGTCGCAATTCTCGACTTGTAGTGATAAATTGCAATCATCATTATTATCTGTGATAGCCCCTAAACCAGAATTGAAAAACAAATTATTTCTTAGGCATGAAAAATGTTATCTCGTGGCCAGGAAATACCAAAATTGAAAAGAAATATTCTGGGCACGAAAATCCGAAAAACATAATTTCGTGGCCACTAAATAAAAAATAATAAAAAAAATCTCGTGTTCCTGAACCAGCCACTGTAATAAACAATATACAATTTCACTGAAAGTTAATTGGTCAATCGATTAGCATAAACATGATAAATACAATGTAAGAAACCCGTTTTTGAAACTTGTTTATTTAACTGATTGACATACATTTTTTACTTTATTTGAGCCTGTGGACAGTGGCTTAATACGATTTGTTATGTCTTAGTAAAGGTGTATATTTTCTAAAGCTGTGAATTTTCTTTAACTGGACACCTTTTTTTTCAATTAAGTTAAATTTTACTCACAGGATCCTAACAAGGTTTCTGCTTGATTTTGAGCCTCGAGTACCATCGTTACACAGGACTGGGAAGGATGCTCGCATGTCCTCAAAGGATAAGCTTGAGGGTCTTCCAGGCACATATTGTCATTCCAGGGGAAAATGTTACCTATAAAATCGTCCACTAAGGTACTGCCTGTACCTGCCATCAGGTAGGCGCATTCATAACAATGAATGGCGACAGCTTCTACAACATTACACGACAGCATAGCATATCACATCATAACTATTACATACATCTACATAAAACATTACTTAGTTTCCAGGGTTTAATCTAATTCTCGGATCTGTATGCTTGACACTGATTGTCATGTTACAAGACATCCTGAACATCACCTGATTACACAGCGAGTAAAATAATGTAAAAAGAACGTCATACAAAATATCTATTCAACTCCTTAGGTACATTTGAAGTAGGCTATATATATTTGTCATATGCTACACACATGAGCTTTGTTTTAAAACTATTTAAAGAACAAATGTTACAATCCATAGCAATTAGCATTTTCTACATTTATTTGAATAATGCTACCTTTTATGAAATCGATTATTAGCGCATTTAAATTAGATCAGAATAGTATATTTTTCTTTATTAAATGGTATATCCCATATATAGGAAGCCAAGTAATGAGGCATCTCCATTAGAATTAGAATAGTACCAGCGAATAACCATATTAACATTATAAAACATGCATATGTCTTGTCGATGGAATTAGATGTGCCTAATTTAAAATTTGTGTTTCAATCATGTTCTGGGGCGGGGGCCCTAGGGTAGTGGTTAGCACCGCTGCCTTTCACGCCAGAGTCCGGGGTTCGGTTCCCGGTCTCGGCGGTTTGAAAGAAACAAAATTGTTTCTTCCCCATCCACGTGTGAAAGTTAGTATTGTGGGGAGCCTCCGTGACCGAGAGGTAGCGTGCTCGGCCTCAGACCGCCAGGGCTCGAATTTCGAATTCTGTGTCTGGAGGACAGTGTCATCTCAATCATCTCACCATCCTCAGGAGGTTCTCCTGGCCCAGTTTAGCCTATATGTGCACAAAGGTGGCCTAAAGCCTGATTCATTTCTTTTCATTTCATTTTCAATCATGTTCTCTAGCCAAGAAAACACAATCAGAGGACGGTACGTATTTGAATTGCAAATAACTGTTCATACTTCTACACTTTTCAGTAGGTTTCTCTCAGGATTTGCTCACCTCCAGGAGCTACCGTTGTCAAAGATTCCGAGCTTCCCGGTTCTTCTCCTCCAAAATCTTTCGCACTTGTCTGGTTGTTACACTGATCTTCATTACAGAAGCACACCGATCCTCCTGATAGTGCAAACTCAAAATTATATTCTGAAAGGTCGACTAGCTTTGCTATCTGACCAAGGATATCCTCATGGGCTTTGTTAACGAGATCCTCATTGTTTACACCACATTCCAATGTCGGAGATTCCAGCTCACTACAGTTCCTATATACTAAACTGCTATTAAATTGTATTGCTGAAACAAATGCAATCACAACATTGTAGAATAAATAGACAGATTTGTACAACCCCAAAAGTAATATGTGATATAGGCAATATTTCATGACAAATACTGCCAAATTTTAATAATGGTTAGTTATTGACTTGAATGTTTTAAAACATATATTTCATTGTATTTTATTCTGGCCACCATTCACATGAATAACTAGAAGTAATTTAGTAAGTGCGACCTAAGATTGGCTACAACACAATGAGCAATAAATGTGTCAAAACAAAAACTCTACTATAAACAATATGCATTTTACTAAAAGTCAATTGTTGCAACGACTAACATGCTGTGAGAATTTGAAAAAATGCTATAGGAAGATACGTTATTGAAGTACATTGTGTACTCTCTCTCTGACCATGTTAGCAATGATTTATTATGACTGTCAACCATGATGGCAGTTTCTAAGGACCTAGTCAGGCCTCCCCAGACCCACGCTATTTTTTTCAGGTTTCTTCTTTTTTAAGAAAATAAATAAAGGTACCTTTATAAGATTATACGGTTTTTACTCACGGAATCCTAATGCTTCTGCTGTAGTTTCAGCGTCAAGTACCATCGTTACGCATGTCTGAGAAGGATGCTGGCATGTTCTCACAGGATAACTTTGAGGGTCTTCAAGGCAATTCATGTCATTCCAGGGGTAAAGGCTAGCCATAAGATTGTTCACCAAGGTATTGCCTGTATCTGCCATCAGGTGGGCACATTCATAACATTGAATAGCGGGAGACCCTAAAACATATAACATGACAACAACGCATATCACGTCCCGCCAACAAGAAGGAGACTTCAGCGTGATTTATGTCATGATTACCATGGCTAGATTGAAAAACAAAAAAAGCCACATGGCTTCGGGCCCGCCCAGCTCTTGATTATCATACGTATTCAGACGGCATTGCCGTATTCAAACGGAGAAGTCGTATTCTGATGACAGTAAGGTGTTCATGGAGAATCTGGAGGGGAGATTTTCCTTTCTGTTTTTGCTTTTTTTTTATTTATGAGGCGAACGTAAGCCCTAAATGGACATACCACAATTATTAATGATCATTTATTATTGTTCACACTTATACACTTCTTTAAAAGGTTTCTCTCATCAAATCATATCACCTATCAAATCACCTGTACATTATATAGTATTACTCACCTCCAGGAGCTACCGTTGTCAGAGATTCCGCGCTGCCAGGTTCTTTTCCTCCAAAATCTTCCGCGTCGGTGTGGTTGTTACACTGATCTTCATCACAGAAGCACACCGATCCCCCTGATAGTTCAAACTCGAAATTAAATTCTGATAGATCAACTAGCTTCTTTATCTGACTGCGGATATCTTCCACGGCTTCATCAAGCAGATCCTCGTTATCTACACCACATTCCAATGTCGGAGATTCCAGCTCACTACAGTTCCTGTATACTACACTGTTATTGAATTGTATTACTGAAACAATGACAATGCTCTAGAATTAATAAGCAGCTTTGTACAAACACAAAAACATTGAATTATTTATTTCATGACAAATTATATCAAATTGCAACAATGTTGTGTATTCGGCTTGCATTTTCAATGCCATATAATCTCATCATTTTATTGTATAATTTTATTATGGCCACATCCGAGGGGATGTATAATTGTGAGTGCGACATACTTTTTTAATATGCATTTGATCTACAAAATAGGTCGACAACAACATAAAAAACAGTGGCTGGTTTAGAACCATGATATATTATATTTTTAGCCCGCCTTTTAATTTTAATTAAAAAAGGTGGGCTATTGCAATTGAAGTTCGGCGTCGTCGGCGTCGGCGTCGGCGTCGGCGTCGGCGTTGGCGTCGGCGTCGGCGTTAACATTTACTTGTGGGCGCGATAACTTGAATAGTTTTTCATGTTTCCTTCCCAAATTTGTTTTGCATGTTACTAATGACCACTTCTCGGACAAGTTCAATAATGGCTGAAAAAAATTCAAAATGGCCGACTTATTGCGATTTTTCACCTTTTACGTCAATAATTTGACCTTGTGGGCGCGATAACTTGAAAAGTTTTTCACGTATCCTCTTCAAATTTGTTATGCATGTTACTAATGACCAGTTCTCGGACAAGTTTAATAATGGCCGAAAAAAAAAAAAAATGGCCGATTTATTGCGATTTTTCACATTTTACATCAATAATTTGACCTTGTGGGCGCGATAACTTGAAAAGTTTTTCACATATCCTTTTCAAATTTGTTATGCATGTTACTAATGACCAGTTCTCGGACAAGTTCGATAATGGCCAAAAAAAAAAAAAATGGCCGATTTATTGCGATTTTTCACATTTTACGTCAATAATTTGACCTTGTGGGCGCGATAAGTTGAAAAGTTTTTCACATATCCTCTTCAAATTGGTTATGCATGTTACTAATAAGTAGTTCTTGGACAAGTTCAATAATGGCCGAAAAAAAATAAAAAATGGCCGATTTATTGCGATTTTTCTCATTTTACGTCAATAATTTGACCCTGTGGGCGCGATAACTTGAAAAGTTTTTCACATATTCTCTTCAAATTTGTTATGTATGTTACTTATAAGTAGTTCTTGGACAAGTTCAATAATGGCTGAAAAAAAAAAAAAGTGGCCGATTTATTGTGATTTTTCTCATTTTACGTCAATAATTTGACCTTGTGGGCGCGATAACTTGAAAAGTTTTTCACATATCCTCTTCAAATTTGTTATGCATGTTACTAATAAGTAGTTCTTGGACAAGTTCAATAATGGCTGAAAAAAAATTCAAAATGGCCGATTGATTGCGATTTTTCTCATTTTACGTCAATAATTTGACCTTGTAGGCACGATAACTTCAACATTTTCACAAGTATCCTCTTCAAGTTTGTTATGCATGTTACTAATAAGCAGTTCTTGGACAAGCTCAATAATGGCCGGTAAAAAAAGCAAAATGGTCGACTTATTGCGATTTTTCACATTTATTTTACGTCCATAATTTGACCTTGTGGGCGCTATAACTTGAAAAGCGGCTGGTTTAACATACCATTTATATCTCGGGTTGTTATTTACGTGATGACATTCGTCTTTACTTTCTTTATCATAATTCGGCGGCGGGCTATTATCGAGTGTGCTCTTGTTAATTGTTTTATTTTGTGGCCACGATAATGCGACGGTCTAAAACAATAGTGGGTCAAGTCGACTTGACAGCGAAATTGTGTTTATCTTTTTGCTTAGAACTATAGGTCGCTAAATCCACTTATCAGCATGTAGACATGGTCTTATACTGATGAAAAACACAGCGATTGGAATTTGACAGTAGATCAAGTGAAGTTATCACAGTATTTTTTTACTTTCCAAAACGATTTACAGTGGCAAAATTGGGATCAACAAGACTCCAAGTTGACTTAGCTCATTGTTGGTCCAGGAACACAGAATATGGAGAGATTGTTCCTAGATCAACAATAAACTAAGTCCAGGCATTTTCCCTGTGTTGTCTCTGCAAGTCTCAGAATAAGAATGCGCTAAGTGCACTTAGACCGTTTTTGTCCCAGAAACAGAGCCCATATAAGCATATAACACCAGAATAACAATGTGTCAAGTCGAGTTGGTCCTGTGTTGGACAGATATTATGCTGATATGTGCCCCTTTTCACGAGAATAACAATGTGCTAAGTCGACTTGATCTGTTGTTTCAATCTGAATTTGGAATAAATTCAAACTTTATACATATTATGGAGGACTTAGCTGGTTATTATTCTAAAGGCCAAAAATGTCGCTTAGCACACTATTGTTTCAACCATGGTATTTCGTGCCCACAAAATAGTATTCAGTTTCCACGAAATGGTATTTCATGCTCACGAAATGGTATTTCGTGCCCCGGAAATAATATTTCCTGCATGGTTCCGAAATAATATTATTTCGTGGCCACAAAAATCGGATAAATATTATTATTTCGTGCCCACAAAATAGTTTTTGTGCCTAAGAAATTGTATTATTCCGTGCCCAAGAAAAAGTATTTCGTGCCCATGAAACAGGTCTATTGTATTCTACTCTCGATGGTCATTTAAATTTAAATATGTTCATCCAATTTTATTCTAATTTAAATACCGATTGGATTGTTAATCAAATGTCAAGGTGAATGAAAATGTTAAAAAGTATAGGCCTAGGTGGATGGTATTAAGAGGGTCAAAGTTATAAATATATGGCTGACGCTCTATGGGACGTTTCGTTAAAGATGTAAATATGTCACAAGCAAACGTACATGTAGAAAATCCACATCTACAAAGTACATCTGACGCTGGTATTATTTATAACCAAACGAGGCAGTACGTTAGCGTCATGTGCTAACCCTTACAGCCCTGAAATATTTTTTATGCAAACGTAGGTTTTTTAATTTGAAATCATCATAAATGTCTTAGTTAGCTCTTTCTGATTCAATTGAATACCTATGTTAATGGTCTACGGCTATTGGAAATGTTTTTACTCTTACAGTGCGGGAATCGACTTTAGACGTTAGAATCTGATGTCTGCAGACGTCAGATGCCGACGTCTAAAGTTGATCCCCGCGCTGTGAGGGTTAGTCTCTAAACAACATTAGAAAAACCTAAACAGCATCCGATATACTTCAAAGACGTTGGATCAACGTCGGGCGTCTATCCCTATTCACCCCAACGTCGGAAAGTCGGACATAATTTGTTGGAGCAAGACGTTGATTTAACGTTCTGTTCACAGCAAATATACTTATATAAATAGAAGATAAGGGGGGGGGGGGATTAGAAGGTGAATTTAACATGGAATTGTTTAAGTTTTAATTTACTGAGAGGGGGTACGCTGAAACAAGTTTCAATGTATCATTCAGGAGTGATCTGAAACTAGAGAGGGCACTTGAAACTAAGCTATTTCTGGTTTTAAAATATTCCCACGTTACATTGAAAATAGCTTCAATATACCTCCGGTATACAGGATAGGACCTACACTAAAACGGTTACACCCAAACTTCGTAATTTGTTCTAGGCCTATAATGAGAATTATTTAATGATCATTACGAAATGACGCCCCGCCATAGGGAGGTACTATTTGTTTTCAATATGCAACTTTCTAAAAAAAACTTGAAAGTTTGGTGTAGCATAGGCTACAGCAGACTGCCTTCAAATTATAACCGAACGCACCTAATACAATGCAATTGTCATTATTATTGAAAGCTCCTAAATCAAAATTGAAAAAAAAATCAAGAATTATATAATTTCGTGGCCAAGAAATACCAAAATTAAAAAAAAAATTCTGGGCGATTCTGGCAAACATAAAAAAATATGATTTTGTGGCCACAAAATATAAAAATTAAATCTCATGATTCTAAACCGGACACCGTAATAAACAGTATACTAGTATATGTGAATAAACCACAACAAACAATATTTATTTCGCTAAAAGTTATTTGGTCAATCGATTAGCATGTCGTGAGGAATAAAATGTGAAGACCTGTAATTAAAAATTGTTTCTTTAATTTATTCAAATACATTTGGTACTTTCTTTGAGCCTGTGGACAGTATAGTAATTTTATACTATTACCACACACGATGACGATTTGTAAATTCTCAATGAAGGTGTATATTTTTTAAAGCTGTGATTTTTCTGTTTCATTACGTTTTTTCTTCAACTAGATACCTTTATTTTCAAGTAAGTTGAATTTTACTCACAAGATCCTAGCAAGGTTTCTGCTTGATTTTGAGCCTCGAGTACCATCGTTACACAGGATTGGGAAGGATGCTCGCATGTCCTCAAAGGATAAGTGAGAGGGTCATCCAGGCAATTCATGTCATTCCAGGGGAAAATGGTACCTATAAAATCGTCCACTAAAGTACTGCCCGTATCTGCCATCAGGTAGGCACATTCATAACAATGAATGGCGACAGCCCCTATAACATAACACGACAACATTGCTTATCACATCATAACTATTACATACATCTACATAAAACATTACTTAGTTTCCAGGGTTTAATCTGATTCTCAGATCTGTATGCTTGACACTCATTGTCAGGTTACAAGACATCCTGAACATCACCTCATTACGGAGCGAGTAAAATAATGTAAAAAGAAGAAATAATAATTTACCTCAGATTTTATTTGATTAAAAAAAAATATATCTATTCAATCATCAGTCACATTTGAAGTATATATATTTGTCATATAATAGACACATCAGCTGTGTTTTAAAACTATTTAAATAACACATGTGACAATCCATAATAATTAGCATTTGCTGCATTTATTTTAATAATGCTACCTTTTATGAAATCAAACGCATTTCAATTAGATCAGAATAGTAGCTTTTTATTTATTAAATGGTACATCCCATATATAATATTCTGAGTATGTATTTGAATAATTACACTTTTCATGAAGTCGAGTAATAAGGTGTCTCCATTAGAATTAGAATAGTATCAGCGAATAACCATAATAAAACATGCATATGTCATGTCGATGGCATAAGATGTGCCTAATTTAAAATTGGTGTTTCAATCATGTTCTCCAGACAAGAAAGCCTCAGGATTTACTCACCTCCAGGAGCTACCGTTGTCAGAGATTCCGTGCTGCCAGGTTCTTCTCCGCCAAAATCTTCCGCACTTGTCTGGTTGTTACACTGATCTTCATCACAGTAGCACACCGATCCTCCTAATATTTCAAACTCATAATTATATTCGGACAGGTCGGTTAGCTTTGCTCCCTGACTGAGGATATCCTCCCGGGCTTCGTCAAAGAGACCCTCATTGTTTACGCCACATTCCAATGTCGGAGATTCCAGCTCACTACAGTTCCTATATACTAAACTGCCATTAAATTGTATTGCTGAAACAAATTAAATCACCACATTCCAGAATGAATAAACAGATTTGTGCAACTACAAAAACTTTGGGTGAAGTAATCTGTGATATATTTCATTACAAATAATATTGATTATCAATAATGATGTGGTTTATTTCATTGTAGTTTACTCTGGCTATCATTCACATGATTAATTAGAAGTAATTTTGTAAGTGCGACCTAATTGATCAATAAGTATTTGATTGAATAAATAGATTGGTAACAGCATAATAAACAGCATAGTTATGTGTGAATAATTCACTAAAAACAATATGTCATTAAAAGTCGATATATCACTAAAGGCCAATAGCTGGATCGATCAACATGTTGTGAGAATTTGAGAAAACTGCTATTAAAAGATGTACCGTGATAATGATTTCTAAGGATTTAATTAGGGCTTCACAGTCAAATTCTATATTGTAAACATGAGATTATTTTACTGGCTCATTCCTTTATTCTGGAAACTAAATAGCCGTACCTCTAAAAAATATTTTTTACTCACGGAATCCTAATGCTTCTGCTGTATTTTCAGCGTCCAAAACCATTGCTACACATCTCTGAGAAGGATGCTCGCATGTCCTCAAAGGATAACTTTGAGGGTCTTCAAGGCAAGCCATGTCATTCCAGGGGAAAATGCTAGCTATAAGATCGTTCACTAAGATATTTCCTGTATCTGCCATCAGGTAGGCACATTCATGACATTGAATGGCTACAGCCCCTACAACATAACACGACAACATTGCATATCAAATCTTAAAACACACCACTACATTATTTTCTTTGTCCGACCACTACATTCTAAGCCGGGAATGGAGTGTTATTTTTGATCAAGTACAGACCAGTTATCATGGTAGGTCTATGCTGCTATAATCAACCAGGTGTGACCGAGCTGTCGATTATGAGGTATCCACATTCTGTTTGAATGTGTTTTAAGTCAGGTAAAACCCCCGGATTTCTACATTCTTAGCTGTGGAAAAGGCCTTGGCCTTCGGCCTCGGCCTTTTCCACAGCTAAGAATGTAGAGTTCCTCGGGCTTTATCCTATACATAACTATCTCATACATCTACACACGACAGGGTTTTAATCTGAATCTGATTCCCACATCTGTCAGGTCACAAGACATCCTGAACATCACCTGATTACAGAAGCAAGTAAAATAATGTAAAATGTAGAAACTATGCTTCAAGTCAGTGTTCAATTTTACCATGTTTAAAGTAGTAGGTTATGCATATAATCTATTCGCACTGATTGTGACACTAATTTGTGAAAGTTTAAATTATAGGATTGCTATTTGAATGACAACATATGAAATATATTTTTATTATAACAAAAGATTATAGCATAATTTGAAAATAATATGTGTTTTCTTCACAGTTATTTTAAACCTGCTTGTACAAAGCAATGGCGCGCATGTGTCAAGGGGATAAGCATCAATGGTCGGTGTCCTCCCCTCCCCCTCCCCCCTCACCCGCCAAATAATTAATGATCATTCCGCTATGTTTCCTTAAGGCGTTGCGGCATAGTGATTATATTAGGTCTGCCATTCGGGAAGGATGTTGACAATTATCTACAGTGTAAGAGTGTGTGTAATACCGCGAGATTCTCTTGTTAATTTAAAGGTACCCACATTGAAAAAATATATATGTTCTGTTGGTGTTACTCTACATAATAAACGGTCTATTTTTTTTTTGATTTGTTTATATGATATTTTTTTATTTCTCGCCAAATGGGGATAATAATTGTGTAAATAGGGCGTTTCTGTGATGAACGTCACAGATTATATTTACACAAATGTTAATTTATGGTAACACTATGTACACCCCATTTTCACTAATAATTTGATATCCCGAAAATATTTGTTTCTATATGATAACCAGATATAAACATTTCTCACAATGTAAGGTTGCTTTGTATAATGAGCTGCTTCAATCTATTTTGGTTCTGGGTGAATTGCTGGTAGCAAATCCTGTGGTAACCAACCGATTCCAGGTCTACACCCTCAAGTGTTTCAGATATCAAGGTGCAAATGTCTTCCATACGGTGAGGTGAATCATTTGGTTCTGCTAGTCTCATGTCTCGAATTTAGTGCAAAGAGAATAACCTTTCGGCAGCATCAACTTTTACATCTCTAAAAGCAATAAAGTTTCCATGGTCTTTTGCCTTAACATGCAATATACACTTGAGGGGTTTAGGTTTTTTCGATGACAAAGCATCTTCACTAGATGTGCCTCTTTTGCTCATGATTTTTAGTATTTAGTTCTGCAACCACAACTACATTAGTCATCACCTTTACCAGAAATACTGTTCTCATTTAATATTACCTGAAAGCAAAATGATTATAATGGTTAGATCGAAAAGCAACCGCTACATAATTCACTCGTGTCTTTGATCCAAATATTTGGTCAAATAGAGAAGTGACTATACATTGAGAAAGGCTCACAGATGAATACATGTGTAATGGTAGTGTCAAATATCTATCTAGCATAACCTCAACACTGATTGCCATTTTCAGAGGAGAGCAGCTAGGCTCCGAATGACAATTGCTGCCATCACGTGACTTTTTTTTAATTTTTTGCAACTAAAATTGACAGAATGACCCTTGTATCATATTCCAATGTTGAAAATAATGCTTTCAAACGTTTTGGCATGCCCAAAATACTTTAAAAAATGAGGTCACACATCTTTCTGTGACATGTAGATCAAAAGTTAGAATATTCACGACGCGTTTATAAATTTTCCGACGAAATTTAAGATGGCCACCATATAAACCCCATGGGACATTTTCCCGCAATGGGAACAACCTGAATTGGTAACCTAACATGTTTAGGAGTTTAAAAAAGTAGGTCTCGTTAATTATTCCAGATGGTACATGGGAACCCACTTTGCCTATATTCACCAATCGTACCATTCTCATTCATAAGATCCACTATCCTTCCACTAGCGTCAGCTAGTACCAAGCTGTGCTAGTGTGGCCCTGAGAAGGAGGCTGCAATCGCACAGACATTAGTAAATTGCATACTGTTCTCAACCCATTACATTCTCTCTTGAGATTTATTGCAATTTTTATAAAAATAAAACATTGTTCATTTCAATTCACTTGACACTTCTAGACATTTCTCAATATAACCCAACTACTACTAGTATTTGAAAACTATGTGTCTATCATTCTGGTGACATTTCGGTGGCTGGATATTTTTAAAAGCTCAGGTATGCAAGAAATATAGTATGATAAAATATGTTTAAAATCACAGTATTTACAGTTAACTAGAGCACAAATTAAATGTCCTGGCGCGCCCACGCGCGTCTGTCCACAGGTTTGATGATGTATAGCATTGTTAAGTAATCCATTCCCGCTTAAATCAATTAAGTCATTTTATTTATTATTAACACATGTAAAAGTTATATATATTGGAGCAGTATCAGTTAGTGTTATTTATGTATTTCAAATTTAGCGAATTGATCATGCAGCTCTGATTAGTATGGTGTACGATAATTGTATTGGATGTCAGGTTAAACGTATGGGCTGGACCTGTGATGTTTTATGCTAGTAGTTTGTTTACACCATGAAGAAATAAGGTGCTCTCTGATCTTTATTAAGCACAGAAATCACGTTTTAGGAGCTGCTAACTATTGGTAATGAGTGCCACTTGTATTCTAGCTTACATGTTAAAAAATGATGTTATAAATGTGGGTACCAATAAGATCAAATCAAGTCAAGTCAAGTAAAATTTATTTGCTTCACAAATGTTACACTGTGTTGGAAAATACAGTGTTATAAAAACAGGGTTACAATACTACATAAAACGATATATCAGTATAATACACACTTCTACTATTTAATACTGGAGCTCCTTGGTGGATATGCCCGCTCCAATGTCAGTTTCCGTTATTTTTGTTTTTCAAATAATTTCATTTTTCTCATATGCCGCTAGGTACACGTCGGCTATATAGTGAGGTGCTAAGGTTAAAAAATCCACCAAAGTGTTCGGATTGTGATAAAAGCACCAAATTTCACACACAAGTGCCTTTTCATCTCCTAAATCATATAAGAGGAACACCCTAAGCTTTTTTGACCCGTAAAATGTCCTAATTTGCATTTTTCAAAATGGCCGCAAAGTAAAACTAAAATGTTTTTTGTTTATATTAAATCTCGATTTGTTCTCCGCATTTTGTGATTGTATTTACTTCTATGACTTTTGGAGCTGTATCTTAGTATATTTGGATATATTTATGATTATTAAAGAAGCCCAAAACCGCCCAGATTAGAATAACGGAATTCAAAATGGCTGCAAACATCATATTCAAATGATTTCTCCTCGACCAAAGTGGAATGAAAATATTGTGATTACATCTTGTGATTTCACTAAAATTGTCAATTATGGCATATTTCATAATAAATAATATCTTCCTCAATAATATCTTATCATCTTTATATATACCATATTATCTAAATATTCAAGTTTATAACAGCTAAAAGGCGAGGCTTTACAAACAAAGGAACCGGTCTCCGAGTTTTTAGAATTTTCAACAAAAACGTAGACAATATTTTGCCACAAATCTGTGTTGGGCAAAATATCGCGTTACATAAATTGCGCAAGTTCCAGATAGCTTTATTTAAATAGCCAGCTATATAAGACGATGCCGTGGTGACATAATCCCACCTGAAGTGCACGATCACCTTCGTATATAAAAGATGAGCACATGCATATAGACCTGTTATAAGTTCAATCTTTTTACATTTGAAGTACTCTGGATAACTAGTTTTATGGGCAATTGGATGCACCTCTGGAAGAGTCATCCAGCACATGCACCCTTTTATCTCCTGTTTTTCACCAATCCAGTCATGTGGATTAGGACGTTTAAGAAAAGCATTTAATGGCTTTCGCCAGATACGTCCATCCTAATATGTAGCTATTTGGGGGTGGGGGCTGTTTCAGATACAAGGTGTGCAGTCTCGAAGAACTATTTTTTATTGCTGTCTCTAGGCCTACACCACACAGCTCAAAGTTTCTAAATGTTATTCACAAGAGCTGTAAATATATGCCTGTTGATAAAGATATACATAGGATTCGTATAAGAGCATATGTATTTAGTAATCATATTTTCTTCTTGAGTTCATCGTCATGTCAGAGATGTGAAGCATGATTCACAAGTATCTTCATAGCGACATTACTGTAACGTGCTTACATTTTCACATAGACTGGTGCATATTACACCTTGCTGATGGTGTTGTAAAAGTAGTTTGTTCTGATGTGGATTTGTATTTGCAACACGGTCAGCACACAAGATAACACAACAGAACTATTTTTTCCACTTATGGAATTTTTGCAACTCATTGACGCGTATCTGTTCCCGCCCTCTGCTTTCTCGATACTTTCACCAGCCTCCATAGTTTGTTAGACGATACTGAGATGTACATAGAGACACTGCATATCTACCGGAAGTAGCATATTAGAAAAATATACATGTGTACATGCACAGGGATTTTCTGCTTGCTTCCCATGTCAGAACAACCAATATGTACGAGTGCATGAAGATATGTTATGTTCACGAAGACATGCCTGCTACGAGCTTGTGATATACACATTGATGCGTGATGCATTGATCTCCTATATGATATTTTATTTCTCCTATATGTATTCTACGTCGAGCTTGAGCTGTCCCTGTATGGTGGATTAAAAAGTATTATAGTAGTGAAAGCTTCAAGTAATGTAAATTGGCACTCCCTCACTCTCTGAGGCTTTTTTACCAATGCAGCTGCTGATATAACTGGAATTTGTGATGGATTAATCATAAGTATGTTGAGTTTCAAACGTAGAATGTTCATTATCCCCAGAATTCGCATCTCAGCTGGACAAGAAGGTATAATATAATATATTGCGTATAAATGGGAATATATGAGTTACACCTACACTATGTGCTATGTAGGCCCTACGTATTTGTTTTAATGTTGACTAATAAAACTGATGCTGGTGAAAAATGTTATTTACTCTAACAATTTCAAGTAAAAAAGTACCAACCTAGTTTATTTCAATACATTTGTGTTAATCATATCGCTAAGGTTTCTTTTATAACAACTTCCATTGTAAATTTAAATGCAATCTTACACACAGTTCGCTTTTTGTGCGGGCATCGTATTTTAAAAAAATGTACCATTATGTGTTTATGTCAGAAAATGCAGAACGCATTACATAAGCATAACGAAAATATCGTGGATGTTTGATTAGTTACAAAATATTTAGCTTAAAATTAGGTAGAGTATGCAGTACAATAAGCTGAAGATTATAGCTTAACTTAAATCTGTGAATATGATAATGTTGGCGGCCATTATTTCCTGTGGCGCATACCATTAAATGGTAACCCCACCTCGTTCTTCTAGTCACTTAACTATTAAAAAATATATATTTATTTTGTGTTTATTATTATAATCCGTGGAGATACTTGCATTGATGACATAATGCACAATAT
This sequence comes from Flabesymbios commensalis, assembly GCA_964017125.1. NCBI lineage: Eukaryota > Metazoa > Annelida > Polychaeta > Terebellida > Flabelligeridae > Flabesymbios > Flabesymbios commensalis. The sequence goes on along the minus strand of OZ024908.1, from coordinate 24,683,249 downwards.
AAAATAAAATGAATGGTGTTTTAGGTCACCTTTGTGCACATATAGGCTAAACTGGGCCAGGAGAACCACCTGACATTTTTTCTTTGAAACTTGGAGACTAGAGTTTGGCTCGAATTCGCGATCTGATCTCGTTCCCTATAATAAAATAAAACTAAATAGCCTTAGCATTATACTGCTGTTCTTCTCCATAAAGAATTAAACATCACTATGCGATTAACATAAAATATGTATACTAATCATAATAATAACCAGAGTATTTAGAGTTTTTTATTACAACAAAACATTTGCCACAGCATTCAAACTATAAAAAGCAAATAATTTCACCTTGTTCTAACAGTCAGTTATTAAATATAATATATTTATCATGTGCTTATTGTTATAATAATAATGGATATCTGGATAACGCCATAGTGGTCAAGATACCAGTCTTAAGCATTGTATTACACATTATTTTTTATTTATTTTGAAACCTCAGCCTTGGCATTCAAAGTGTCATTATACGTATTATTTAGCTATCCATGAAAACTTTTCAACATATAATCAATATGAGACTAATATTTATATTATATACAATATTAAATATCCACAGTATATACACTGTAAGCCAAAAACTATTCTTAGCTTTTAATGTTTCATTGTATATATTTTTTCTTCATAAAAATGTAAACATATAACATATTCATGATAATTATAATGACCAATTTGCACGGCATGAGTTAGCTTTATTATATTAGCAGATATATCAGCACATTTGAATTTCACCGCTATTAAAGTTAGCGATAAAGACGCGCATATCCAAAATATGTAGTCATAGAAAATAATTCGCAAGAGATTTTTTTAACTTTAAATTCCAGTCCCCTGGGGACATAATGGGGACACTTTTTTGCGAATCAGCTTGCTTCCAAGTTATAAAATAAAATCTGGTCAAAAATATTTTTCAGTGACCTACATGTGTACATGACCAAGAGCTATCACTAAAACAATAGTGAAAATAAATAAAATCACTACTATTGTCAACAATTTTATTTTTTGTCCTTCTAAAATATGGTAAAATATGCCCTAGGGTTTCGCAAAAAAAACCGTTAGATAAAAATCACAGTGACAGTTTCTTAGCTGTTATGAGCACGAGGGGTAGATCTGGCTCCCGGCCTAATATACCAAGGTAAAAATACTATTTACCGCAATATTCCGAAGAGCACGAAGAATTAAAAAAAATACATATTTTTAGATATAGTGACACCTTTACCTCAATAAGTAAAAAAATAAAAACACATGATTTTTCACACCAGCCTCGTGCCTTTAATACTACATATTTTAAAAGAGAAATATAAAACATTTGTTTGCAAGATCGGATGGTGGATTATTCATATTAATTTTTGTTTTCAGTTTTAGTGAGACTTTCATTCCAATGGAAAAAAAACAAGAGCACACCCGCCAATAGCCCACCGCTATGAATGAACTCGTCCGAGAACTGATAAATTAACAACTGTATAATAAATTTGAGCAGGATACATGGAAAACGTTTTTTCCAATGAGGTCAAATTTAAGAAAAATGCAATAATTCGGCTATTTTTACTTTTTTTGTCGTTATTGAACTTGTCTGAGATATGGTTATTTGTAGCATGCATAAAACATTTGAGCAGGATAAATTAAAAACATAAATTTAACTAAATTTAAAAGTATCACGTACACAAGGTAAAATTGGAGACGTAAAATGTGAGAAATCGCAATAAATCGACCATTTTTAATTTTTTCAGTCATTATAGTACTTAGCTACGTAAAATGAGAAAAATCATGATTAAAAAGGTCAAAGCAAAGATAAAACATTAGAGAAGCAGAAAAAGTATAATTAATATCCAGACACACCACTTGATGCCAGGATATAACGTTATACTCGCAGAAAATATCAGGGTTTGGGGCCAGAACGTCAGTATATGGCATTACATTGTTTTAAGTAAACCTTTATTTATGTAAGTGTATTGCCTGAGAATAACATTATATTATAGTCAAATATATCGTTGTCATCCCAGTAAATGCCAAGTTTATATCAGAATATGTCACTTAATGTCAAGGTATGACATTATACTTAACATACATCAAAGTTGTTCAGCCATTATAAGTATGTCACTTAATGCCAAGGTATGATAATATTATACTTAACATATAGCAAGGTTTGGTGTAAGCATTTTAGCATCTATCAATACAATGTATGATAGGACATTATATTTTCACTATTTGAATGTTTGTCCTTATATGATTATGACTGGATATGAAATTATTATTTATAATAATTTTGTAGTATGTTCTAATGGTGGAATGAAAATACATTATCAGTGGAATGTCAGGTCCGTTGTAGTAAAAATAAATCGTGACATTGTATGCCTTTTTACGTGTTATAAATGAATTTGTTACGTGCGAAAATGAATTGTGTGGCCGCTATTTTGTTGCTCCTTCCATTTTATGAAAAAAATTATTTCCAACTCAGAACACTTGAAAGTGTCAACAAATGTAGGAAAATCAAAATTAACAGACAATTTCAACAACACTTTTTTTTCAAAATAGTGAACCTGACTAGTATTTGTATTTCAAAACTTTAGTAAATTAAATGGATATAGTGAAAAATGTATATCTCTAGTTGTTCAGACTTCTACACTTTTCAATGGTTTTCTCTCAGGATTTACTCACCTCCAGGAGCTACCGTTGTTAGAGATTCCGCGCTGGCAGGTTCTTCTCCTCCAAAATCGTCCGCACTTGTCTTGTTGTTGCACTGATCATCATCACAGAAGCACACCCATCCTCCTAATATTTCAAACTCATAATTATATTCGGTCAGGTCGGTTAGCTTTGCTACCTGACTGAGGATATCCTCCACGGCCTCGTCAAAGAGACCCTCATTGTTTACGCCACATTCCAATGTCGGAGATTCCAGCTCACTACAGTTCCTATATACTAAACTGCCATTAAATTGTATTGCTGAAACAAATGAAATCACAGCATTCTAGAATAAATAAACAGAGTAGTTCAACCACAAAAACTTTAAGTGAAGTAATAATTACGTGATATATATTTCATGACAAATAATAGCAAATATAAATAATGATTTGTTCTTGGCATTTTTATACCATATATTTTATTTTATTTTACTCTGGCCATTTTGTAAGGTCGACACAATTGATCAATACGTATTTGATTGAGAAAATAGATTGGCAACAACATAATAAACAGTTTAATAATGTGTGAATAATCCACTATAAACAGTATGTCACTAAAAGTTATCACTAAAGGTCAAAAGCTGGATCGATTAACAAGTTGTGAGAATCTGAAAAAAAACTGTTATTGAAAGATATAAGTTATTGAAGTGCATTTTGTACTCTCTTTGGTCATGTTAGCGGTGATGTAATATAATCACCACAATGATTCTAAGCAGTTAGTCAGTTCTTCAAAGTTTAACTCTATATTGTAAACATGAGATTATTTTTCTTGTTCATTCCTTTCTTTTGGAAAGTAACTAGCGGTACCTTTGAAAGTACCTTTTAGGTTTTACTCACGGAATCCTAATGCTTCTGCTGTATTTTTAGCCTCATTTACCATCGTTATACATGTCTGAGAAGGATGCTGGCATGTCCTCAAAGGATAAGCTTGAGGGTCTTCAAGGCAATTCATGTCATTCCAGGGGAAAATGGTACCTATAAGATCGTTCACTAAGGTATTGCCTGTATCTGCCATCAGGTAGGCACATTCATGACATTGAATGGCTACAGCCCCTACAACATAACACGACAATATTGCATAATTATCACATCATAGCTATTACATACATCCACACACGACAATAGACTACTTAGTGTCCAGGGTTTCAATCTGAATCTGATCATTCTCACACCTTTATGTTTGGCACTGGTTATCAGGCTACAAGACATCCGGAACATCGCTTGATTTCAGAAATAGATCTTCTGTTTTTCATAAGTATTGGGCAGCAATGTATCTCTAGAGTCAGCACATAGAGGATCTATTATCAGAATGGCTGATCAGGTTAATTAGGGTGAATTAGGCAAATTCGCACATGAAATGTATGTTTTTGAAAATATGGCAAAAAAATTATGTCGCTTTAACAAATAGCTTTGCAAATAAATAGCATTACATCTAAAGACTATTAGTAAAAAGTTGTTTCATCACATATAATGGTCAATTATGTTAATTATGGTGAATTATGCAAATGAGCCTAACAAAACTCTACAATGGCACATATCTATTAATTTTTATTATGATACAAGAGCATGCAAGGAGTGAAAGAAACCTGCACAATTAAACCAGATGTCGCATTTAAACATTATCTAGTTTGGACTATTTCAGCCTCAATCCTGACATTTTTAGTTGACCTTGACCTTCAATCGCAAAAATAATGTCGGAAATCACCGCCTTGTGTTAAACTTATTTGGAAAAGTAGTATTAGACTTGTTTTTACGCTTATTTGTTAAAAAGTTGTATTATAAAAACGGCTCACTATGTTAATTAGGGTGAATAATGCAAATTAGCTTATAAAACATTATCCTAAAAGATTGATGAAATCAATTATTAGCGCATTTCAATTAGATCAGAATAGTATTTTTTACCTAATTATATTAATTAATCATTATGCTATTCTGGGTATGTATTTGAATAATTACACTTTTCATGAAGTCAAGTAATAAAGTATCTCCATTCGAATTAGAACAGTATATTTTTCAGCGAATAAGTATAATTATAAACATTACAAAACATGCATATGTCATGTCGATGGAATTAGATGTGCCTAATTTTAAAATTGGTGTTTCAATCATGTTCTCCAGACAAGAAAACACAGTCAGAGGACGGTCCGTATTTGTATTGAAAAAAACCTCCAATAAATTAAATAGAAATAGTACATTTGGTATATCTATAGTACTGTTTGTCAGCCTTCTACACTTTTCAATAGGTTTTTTTCAGGATTTACTCACCTCCAGTAGCTACCGTTGTAAGAGATTCTGCGCTGCCAGGTTCTTCCCCACCAAAATCTTCCGCACTTGTCTGGTTGTTACACTGATCTTCATCACAGTAGCACACCGATCCTCCTAATATTTTAAACTCATAATTATATTCGGACAGGTCGGTTAGCTTTGCTCCCTGACTGAGGATATCCTCCCGGGCTTCGTCAAAGAGACCCTCATTGTTTACGCCACATTCCAATGTCGGAGATTCCAGCTCACTACAGTTCCTATATACTAAACTGCCATTAAATTGTATTGCTGAAACAAATGAAATCACCACATTCTAGAATAAATATACAGATGTGGAACTACAAAAACTTTGAGTGAAGTAATATGTGTTATATTGCATGACAAATAATATCGATTACCGATAATGATGCGGTTTATACCATATATTTCATTGTAGTTTACTCTTGCTATCATTCACATGATTAATTAGAAGTAATTTTGTAAGTGCGACCTAATTGATCAATAAGTATTTGATTGAATAAATAGATTGGTAGCAGCATAATAAACAGCATAGTTATGTGTGAATAATTCACTATAAACAATATGTCATTAAAAGTCGATATATCACTAAAGGTCACTAGCTGGATCGATCAACATGTTGTGAGAAATTGAGAAAACTGTTATTAAAAGATGTGCCGTGATAATGATTTCTAAGGATTTAATTAGGGCTTCACAGTCCCACTCTATACTGTAAACATAAGATTATTTTACTGGCCCATTCCTTTATTCTGGAAACTAAATAGCCGTACCTTTAAAAAATATTTTTTACTCACGGAATCCTAATGCTTCTGCTGTATTTTCAGCGTCCAAAACCATTGCTACACATCTCTGAGAAGGATGCTCGCATGTCCTCAAAGGATAACTTTGAGGGTCTTCAAGGCAAGCCATGTCATTCCAGGGGAAAATGGTACCTATAAGATCGTTCACTAAGGTATTGCCTGCATCTGCCATCAGGTAGGCACATTCATGACATTGAATGGCTACAGCCTCTACAACATACCACGACAACATTGCATATCACATCTTAAAACACACCACTACATTATTTTCTTTGTACGACCACTACATTCTAAGCCGGGAATGGAGGGATGATCAAGGAGGGTTGATTGTTGATCAAGTACAGACCAGTTATCATGGTAGGTCTATGCTGCTATAATCAACCCCAGGTGTGACCGAGCTGTTGATTATGAGGTATCCACATTATGGACGGATGTGTTTTAAGTCAGTTAAAACCACCGGATTTCTACATTCTTACCTGTGGAAAAGGACTTGGCCTTCGGCCTCGGCCTTTTCCACAGCTAAGAATGTAGAGTTCCTCGGGCTTTATCCTATACATTACTATCCCATACATCTACACACGACAATACGTGTCCAGGGTTTGAATCTGAATCTGATTCCCACATCTGTCAGGTCACAAGACATCCTGAACATCACCTGATTACAGAAGCGAGTAAAATAATGTAAAATGTAGAAACTATGTTTCAAGTCAGTTTTCAATTTTACCATGTTTGAAGTAGTAGGCTATGCATATAATCTATTCGCACTGATTGTGACACTAATTTGTGAAAGTTTAAATTATAGGATTGCTATTTGAATGACAACATATGAAATATATTTTTATTATAGCAAAAGATTATAGCATAAATTGATAATAATATGTGTTTTCTTCACAGTTATTTTAAACCTGATTATACAAAGCAATGGCCCGCATGTGTCACGGGGATAAGCATGAATGGTCGGTGACCCCCCTCCCCCCCCCCTCACCCACCAAATAATTAATGATCATTCCGCTATGTTTACTTAAGGCGTTGCGGCATAGTGATTATATTAGGTCTGCCAGTCGGGAAGGATGTTGACAATTATCTATAGTGTAAGAGTGTGTGTAATACCGCAAGATTTTCTTGTTAATTTAAAGGTACCAACATTGAAAAATAGATATGTTCTTTTTTGTGTTACTCTACATATTAAAATGGTCTAATTTTTTTGTTTTTAGTTTTAAACATGTTGAAAATCATTTTTTTTATATAATATTTCTCTATTTCTCTCCAAATGGGGATAATAATAGTGTAAATAGGGCGTTTCTGTGATGAACGTCACAGATTTCGAGACATTATATTTACACAAATGTTAATTTATGGTAACACTTAAAGTACCAAGTCCACATGTACACCCCATTTTCACTAATACTTTGATATCTCGAAAATATTTTTTCCCATATGATAACCAGATATAAACATTTCTCACAATGTAAGGTTGCTTTTAGCTTCTCATATATGGGAAGTATCAATATGATTATCTTATGCATATGTTAAGATTGGCATAGTCATGTATTACAATTTTAACTACATGTATTTAGAATCTGGAGAATGCTCAAAACAACGTCACTGTGATCAGGGTGCCAGCATATGTGTACACTCACTACGCCGTATTCACCAATCGCACCATTCTCATTCATCAGATCCACTATCCTTCCACTAGCGTCAGCTAGTAGGCCTACCTAGCTGTGCTAGTGTGGCCCTGAGAAGGAGGCTGCAATCGCACAGACATTAGTAAATTGTATACTGTTCTCAACCCATTACATTCTCTCCTGAGATTTATTGCGATTTTTATAAAAATAAAACACTGTTCATTTTACTTCACTTGACACTTCAAGACTTTTCTCAACATAACCCAACTACTACTAGTATTTGATAATTCTGTGCCTATCATTCTGGTGATATTTTGGTGGTTGGTTATTTTCAAAAGCTCTGGTATGCAAGAAATATAGTATGATGAAATACGTTCAAAATCACGGTATTTACAGTTAATGGCTAAAAATACAAATTATCTTTATTATCTTTTATCTGTGGATATATTAACCTTAAAAAATATAATGATGTCCTCAAAATCGTCTATTTCCTATTTTATCACTAGGGAAGTTATCATAGGATTAGTTCAAATAAGAGTCGGAAATGTTACGTCTTGGTGAAAAGTGGAAATAATAAAAAATCCAGCACCTGGTGACCTCTAAGGTTCGATTTATTTTGTCAAAAATATAAAAACTTTATATATGTTTCGTTTGGAATGTATTCAACGACACAATGTGGCAACAGTAGTATTAAAGCTGTTTATAATTATAAAAGATAAGATTTTGTTAATACAAAGCGAGGGAAAAAATATAACTGAAAATACCTCATCCGGACTTTTGATCTCATAAGGCCTTAATGCAACATGGTAGGTTTTTTTAATTTGGCATAGTTGTACCAGATGACAGATTTATCATATGAGGTCAGGAGACATTAGCATGCTCATAATCTTACAGATGTACAGTAAATGGAAACGTGTGTATACTACGAGCTGTGCTATTTATTTTTTTAATATTGACTTTCAGCGCTCTAAGGGAGGGTCTATGTTTTCTGAAAAAAATCTAAACTTCAGATATGTTTCGTCCGCAGTATATTTAATGACAAAATGTGGCAACAGTGGAATTAAAGCTGTTTATAAGAATGACAAATTTGTTATTACAAGGGGTCGACAAAATGTAACTAGTGAAAGTACCCCGTCTGGACTTTTGACCTCATAAGTCCTTGATGCAACAAGGTGTGATTTTTATCATTTGACATAGTGGTACCAGATGACAGATTTATCAAATGAGGTCAGCAGACATTAGCATGTTCATAATCATACAAATGTAAAGAAAACGAAAGTTACATACTACGATCCGTGTTCAAGTTTTTTTTTGAAATATTGACTTTCAGTGCCCTAAGGGTGGGTTTACATTTAATGATAAAACTCTAAACCTCACATCTGTTTCACATTAAATATATCCAATGACAAAACTTGGCTAGAGTGGTAATAAAATTGTTTATAACCATAATAATGATGATTATGTTATTACAGGGGTTAAAAAATGTAACTTGTGAGAGTACCCCATCCGCTCTTTTGACCTCATAAGTCCGTCAGACAACAAGGTAGAATTTTTTCTAATTTGATATAGTGTTATCAGGTGGCTGATGTACCGAATGAAGTCAACAGACATTAGCATAATCGTAATCATAGAAATGTACAGGAAACGGCAAAACTACATTCTACGAACTGTGGTAATTGTTTTTTTTAATATTGACTTCCAGCGCTCTAAAGGTGGATTTATGTTTTGTGAGAAAAAATTGAAACTCTAATAATTTGTCATGTTATCTTTAATGAAAGAGAAATTTGAACGACAGTGATTTAAAAATTGTTTATAGCAATTGTGGTTTGGGTTTTTAATAACCTGGGGTTAAAAATGTACAGTATTTGGGGCTCGAGGGTACCCTTGAACATCCCTCATTTTAAAAACTTTGCTGCCACGATCAACTTCTACACCCACCCTATTATTGTTCCAGGGATATTTTCGTGTCATATGCACATATCAGAGCTTTGCCACTTTTTGGGTCAAGCGGACTAAAAAACTAGCAGCTTTTTAAAACTTGGCTCCCAGACTAAACATATTCAATCTCACACGTTGTTCCCTATATTGAAATAAAACTAAATAGCCTTAGCATTTGAAGTGTATTTATATATACTGCTGTTCTTCTCCATAAAGAATTAAACATCAATATGCGATTAACATAAAATATGTATACTAATTATAATAATAACCAGAATATTTATAGTATTTTACAAACAGCACCTCTGACCTAACATTCAAACTATAAAAACAATTAATTTCATCTTGTTCTTACAGTCAGTTATTAAATATAAGATATTTATCATGTGCTTATTGTTATAATATTAATGGATATCTGGATAACGCCATAGTGGTCAAGATACAAGTCTTAAGCATTGTGTTAGGCCTATACATCATTTTTAATTTATTTTAAAATCTCAGCCTTGGCATTCAAAGTGTCATCATACATATTATTTAGCTTTCTATTAAACATTTAAACATATAATCAATATGAGACTAATATTTAATATTTATATTACATACAATATTAAATATCCACAGTATATATACATACACTGTAAGCCAACAATTAGTCTGAGCTTTTAAAGTGTCATTTTATATATTTTTTCTTCATAAACATGTAAACATATAAAATATTCATGAACATTATAATGACTAATTTCCACGGCATGAGCTAGCTTTATTATAATAGCAGATATATCAGCACATTTGAATTTCACCGCAAATTAAAGTTAGCGATAAAGACGCGCATATCCAAAATATGTAGTTATCAGGGTTATAGATAATAATTCGCAAGAGATTTTTTTAACTTTAAATCCCAGCCCCCTAGGGACATAATTGGGACACTTTTTGCGAATCAGCTTGCCTCCAAGTAGCACTCAACAAGAATGACGGATTTCCAAACTTGACTAATATTTTATAATAATTGTTTTTTTTCGGCGCACGTATTGATAAAAGGGTTGGAAAAAACATCTAAAATAAAATCTGGGCAAAAATATTTTTCAATGACCTACACGTGTACATGACCAAGAGCTATCACTGAAAACAATAGTGAAAATAAATAAAATCTCTACTATTGTGAACAATTTTATTTTTTGTGATTCTAAAGTATGGTAAAAAATGCCCTAGGGCTCAAAGCGTCCTGTTTCGAAAAATAACAAAAAGTTCAAAAAAATCACAGTGACAATTTCTTAGCTTTTATGAGCACGAGGGCTAGATCTGGCTCCCGGCCTAATATACCAAGTTAAAAATACCATTTACCGCAATATTCCAAAGAGCACGAAGAATTAAAAAAATATGTATTTTTAGATTTAGTGACAACTTTTCCTCAATAAGTTAAAAAATAAAAACACATGATTTTTCGCACCAACCTCACGCCTTTAATACTACATATTTTAAAAGAGAAATATAAAACATTTGTTTGCAAGATCGTATGGAGATTATTCATATTAATTTTTTTTTTCAGTTTCAGTGACAGTTTCATTCCAATGGAAAAACAAAAGCACACCCGCCAATAGCCCACCGCTATGAATGAGCTCGCCCGACAACTGATAAATTAGCAGCTGTATAATTAAATTGCGCAGGATACATGGAAAACGTTTTTTTCCAATGAGGTAAAATTTAAAAAAAAATGCAATAATTCGGCCATTTGTATTTTTTTGTCGTTATCGAACTTGTCTGAGATATGGTTATTTGTAGCATGCATAAAACATTTGAGCAGGATAAATGAAAAACTTAAAGTTAACGAAATTTAAAAGTATCACGCCCACAAGGTAAAATTAGAGACGAAAAATGTGAGAAATCGCAATAAATCGGATTTTTTCCAGCCATTATAGTACTTGTCCAAGCACTGGTTATTAGTAACATGCACAACAAATTTGAACACGGTACATTAAAACTTTTGAATTTATCACGCCCACAAGTGAAAATTAAAGACGTAAATGCGAAACAAATACAATAAATCGTCGATTTTGACTTTTTTCAGCCATTATAGAACTTGTCCAAGAACTGGCTATTTATAACATGCACAACAAATTTGACCAAGATACATGAAAAACGTTTGAAGTTAGCACGACCACAATCTAAAATTAGCGACGTAAAAAAAATCGTTCTAAGTCATTTTAGATTTATTCTCAGTCATTACAAAACTTGTCTGACAACTGATTATTAGTAACATGCAAATAAATTTGAGCAGGATACATGCAAACCTTTGATGTTATCACGCACACAATGTAACATTAGCTACGTAAAATGAGAAAAATCATGATTAAAAAGGTTAAAACAAAGATAAAACATTAGAATAGCAGAAAAAGTATAATTATTATCCAGACACACTACTTGATGCCAGGATATGACATTATACTTCAGAAAATATCAGGGTCTGGGGCCAGAATGTCAGTATATGGCACTACATTGTTTCAAGCAAACCTATAATTATATAAGTGTATTGCCTGAGAATAACATTACATAGTCAAATATATCGTTGTCATCCCAGTAAATGCCAAGTTTATATCAGAATATGTCACTTATTGTCAAGGTATGACATTATACTTAACATACAGCAAAGTTGTTTAGCCATTATAAGTATGTCACTTAATGCCAGGTTATGATATTATACTTAACATATAGCAAGGTTTGGTGTAAGCATTTTAGCATCTATCATTACAATGTATGATAGGACATTATATTTTCACTATTTGAATGTTTTCCCTTATATGATTATGACTGGATATGAAATTATTATTTATAATAATGTGGTAATATGTTCTATTGGTGGAATGAAAAGACATTATCAGTGGAATGTCAGGTCCGTTGTAATAATAATGAATTGTGACATGGTATGCCTTTTTACGTGTTATATGGTCTCACCACCCCAAATGCCAGTCCCATTGAAACACATGTAAACTTCCCCAATTCCGCAGGCCGATTTCACCACTTTTAAACCTATTAGATATTTAGTGTGACATATCAGGATAAATCTTGAGATGTCCTTGTTCGAAAACAGGCCCGCTATGGGTATGCTTACCAGACAGATTTTGAGCTACGCCCCCTAGCGTGTAAAAAGATCACTACTATTCAAATTCGGCTAATATCTGTACTCCCTTTCACAGAACAGACCCACATCATTCTAACCCACTGTATCCCTGCGAGATTATCATCAAACAGTTATATCTGATATCCTTGACAAAGACGATAACGTGTGCTTATTAAATATTCACAAAATTATGACTTCTATATATTTTATTTTGTTTCACTAGAGGTTGGAACAGCCGCATTAAAACTATTTTGTGTGATGATTCCATCATTAGTAGACACCTCCCTGGATTTCGGCCTATTTAGGGTGGTGAGACCATATATGAATTTGTTACGCGCGAAAATGAATAATGTGGCCGCCATTTTGTTGCTCCTTCCATTTTATGAAAAAAAATATTTCCAACTCAGAACACTTAAAAGTGTCAACAAATGTAGGAAAATCATAATTACCACACAATTTCAACAACACGTTTTTTTTCAAAACTTTAGTAAATTAAATGGATATAGTAAAAGTGGTATATCTATAGTTGTTCAGACTTCTACACTTTTCAATAGTTTTCTCTCAGGATTTACTCACCTCCAGGAGCTACCGTTGTTGGAGATTCCGCGCTGTCAGGTACTTCTCTAAAATCTTCCGCACCTGTCTTGTTGTTGCACTGATCTTCATCACAGAAGCACACCCATCCTCCTAATATTTCAAACTCATAATTATATTCGGACAGGTCGGTTAGCTTTGCTACCTGACCGAGGATATCCTCCACGGCTTCGTCAAAGAGATCCTCATTGTTTACACCACATTCCAATGTCGGAGATTCCAGCTCACTACAGTTCCTATATACTAAACTGCCATTAAATTGTATTGCTGAAACAAATGAAATCACCACATTCTAGAATAAATAAACAGAGTTGTTCAACCACAAAAACTTTGAGTGAAGTAATAATTTGTGATATATATTTCATGACAAATACTAGCAAATAAAAATAATGATTTATTCTTGGCATGTTTATACCATATACATGTGTATTTCATTTTATTTTACTCTGGCCATTTTGTAAGTTTGACATAATTGATCAATAAGTATTTGATTGAGAAAATAGATTGGCAACAACATAATAGACAGTTTAATAATGTGTGAATAATCCACTATAAACAATATGGCACTAAAAGTCAACATATCACTAAATGTCAATAGCTGGATCGATTAACAAGTTGTGAGAATTTGAAAACTGTAAATAAAAGATAAGTTACTGACGTGCATTTTGTACTTTGTTTATGTTAGCGGTGTTAGCGTTCATGTTAGCGGTGATTTAATATGATCGCCTCCCATGATAATGATTTCTAAGCAGTTAATCAGTGCTTCAAAATCTCACTCTATATTGTAAACATGAGATTATTTTTCTGGTTCATTTTTTTCTTTTGGAAAGTAGCTAGCGGTACCTTTAAAAAATTAAGTTTCACTCACGGAATCCTAATGCTTCTGCTGTATTTTTAGCCTCATTTACCATCGTTATACATGTCTGAGAAGGATGCTCGCATGTCCTCAAAGGATAAGCTTGAGGGTCTTCAAGGCAATTCATGTCATTCCAGGGGAAAATGGTACCTATAAGATCGTTCACTAAGGTGTTGCCTGTATCTGCCATCAGGTAGGCACATTCATGACATTGAATGGCTACAGCCCCTACAACATAACACGACAACATAGCATAATTATCACATCATTACTATCCCATACATCTACACACGACAATACGTGTCCAGGGTTTGAATCTGAATCTAATTCCCACATGTGTCAGGTCACAAGACATCCTGAACATCACCTGATTACAGAAGCGAGGAAAATAATGTAAAAAGTAGAAACTATGTTTCAAGTCAGTTTTCAATTTTACCATGTTTAAAGTAGTAGGCTATGCATATAATCTATTCGCACTGATTGTTTAAGTTATAGGATTGCTATTTGAATGACAACATATGAAATATATTTTTATTATAACAAAAGATTATAGCATAAATTGATAATAATATGTGTTTTCTACACAGTTATTTTAAACCTGTTTGTACAAAGCAATGGCTCGCATGTGTCAAGGGGATAAGCATCAATGTTTAAAATCATTTGTTTATATACAATGTAATATTTTTCTATTTCTCGCCAAATGGGGATAATAATTGTGTAAATAGGGCGTTTCTGTGATGAACGTCACAGATTTCGAGACATTATATTTACACAAATGTTAATTTATGGTAACACTAAAAGTACCAGTTCACATGTACACCCCATTTTCACTAATAATTTGATATCCCGAAAATATTTGTTCCCTTATGATAACCAGATATAAACATTTCTCTCAATGTAAGGTTGATTTTAGCTTCCCATATATGGGAAGTATCAATATGATTATCTTCTGCTTAATTATGTTAAGATTGGCATAGTCATGTATTACAATTTTAACTACATGTATTTAGAATCTGGAAAACAACGTCACTGTGATCAGGGTGCCACCATATGTGTACACTCACTACACCGTATTCACCAATCACCAATCTCATTCATCAGATCCACTATCCTTTCACTAGCGTCAGCTAGTAGGCCTAGCAAGCTGTGCTAGTGTGGCCCTGAGAAGGAGGCTGCAATCGCACAGACATTAGTAAATTGTATACTGTTCTCAACCCATTACATTCTCTCCTGAGATTTATTGTGATTTTTATAAAAAATAAAACACTGTTCATTTCACTTCACTTGACACTTCAAGACATTTCTCAACATAACCCAACTACTACTAGTATTTGATAATTCTGTGTCTATCATTCTGGTGATGTTTTGGTGGCTGGATATTTTCAAAAGCTCAGGTATGCAAGAAATATAGTATGATGAAATACGTTCAAAATCACAATATTTACAGTTAACTAGAGCAAAAATTAAATGTCTGTCAATAGCTTTGATAATGTATAGCATTGTTAAATAATGCCTTCCCATTTAAATCAATTAAGTCATTTTTTTTATTATTAACACATGTAAAAGTTATATATATTGGAGCAGTATCAGTTAGTGTTTTTAGTGTTTTTCAAATAATTTCAATTTCCTCATATGCCGCTAGGTACACTTCGGCCTACAAAAATTGGCTAAAAATCGACGCTTAGTATAGTTGTAGAATGATTTTGACATTTATTAGCATCACATTATCATATGTCCTTGTTATTTGTATCGATACACCTATCGTTATTTCCTGTGGCGCATACCATTAAATGTTAACCCTACCTCGTTCTTCTAGTCACTCAATTATTAAAAATTATATATTTATATTGTTTTTATTATTATAATCTGTGAAGATACTTGCATTGATTACATAATGCTCAATATAAAATAAAATGAATGGTGTTTTAGGCCACCTTTGTGCACATATAGGCTAAACTGGGCCAGGAGAAGCACCTGACAATGGTGCGATGAATGAGATGGCACTGCCCTCCAGACACAGAATTCGAAATTCGAGCCCTGGCGATCTGAGGATGAACACGCTACCTCTCGGTCACGGAGGCTCTCCACAATATTGAATCATTGCGAGTGAGTGGGGAAGAAACATTTTTTCCGTTGAAACTTGGAGACTAGAGTTTGGCTCGAATTCGCGATCTCTGACTTTCCAAGCAGGCAGCTTTAACCACGGCACCATGGCCCCCGTCCATAATGTTCAATATACAACCAGTCTGGGAGCCAAGTCCTGTAACGTGTCACTTTGCTTGACCCAAGAAGTGGCATTATGTTATTATGAGAGGGAAATATGCCTAGGACATCATTAGGGTGGGTGTAGAACTTTACTGTGGCAGCAAAGTCCCTGAAATGAGAGATGTTCAAGGGTAACCTCGAGCCTAAATACTGCATTTTTTAAGACAACAGATAATTCAAAATTCATTACTCAAAGGTTTTAAACAATCTTCAAATCATTGTAAATCCTATTTCTCTTTACTACATACAGAATCACGTATTACTAAAAGTTTTGAAATAGTTCAGAAAAAATAAACCCACCCTTTACGCGCTGAAAGTCAATATTCCAAATTAAAGGTAGCTTTGTTCTCCAGATGTAACTTTTCCGTTTCCTGTAAATTTGCATGGTTATGAGCATGCAAAGGTATGCTTACCTCATTTGGTCCATCACTCATCTGTTACAACTATGTCCCATTTTAGAACACATAAGTTGTTGCATGAAGGAGTTTTGAGGTGAAAGGTCCGGATGGGGTACTTTCACTAGTTACATTTTGTCGCCCATTCTAATAACAATTTTTTTATTTTTATAGTTATAAACAAAATTTAATACCACTCTTGCCACATTTTGTCATTAAATACATTTCGAACAAAACATAGGTGAAGTTATGATATTTTTCAGAAAACATGAGCCCACCCTTAGAGCGCTGAAAGTCAATATTTAACAAAAAATCACGAAGTTCGTAGAATACAACTCTTCCGTTTGCTCTGTATGTGTATGATTATGAGCATGCTAATGTATGTTGTCTTAATTTAGTATATCTGTCATCTGGTTCCACCGTATCAAATTAGAAAAACTTTATTTTGTTGCACGAAGGACTTATGAGGTCAAAGGTCCGGATGGGTTACTCTCACTAGTTACATTTTGTCGATCACGTCTAATAACATAATCTTTTTTATAGCTATAAACAGTTATAGCTATAAACAATTTTTTGTGAAAGTTCCACTTGTCTGCGATATAAATTAAAGGATTCAGGACTGTGCAACAAAGTCGTTTTTTGCCGATATGCATCACTTTTGTGGGAATCGGCCATATATATGATTCTGGAATTTATGCTGCAGTTGATTTTAGTTTTAGTTAATAACATGACATATTCAGGAACTGGCACTATGCTGCACTTAGCAGAACTAGTTCAACCCATGATACGTCCTCCCCCACAAATGCTGCTTGATGCCACCTCAGATACTAATCCAAGATGTTGAACAATTTCAGGCATTACAGAATCTTGGGGGTGATATTAGTGATATCAAAAGGTGGTTTATCAATTTGTCTTTGTATTGTTTGAGAAAAAAGGATTATGTGAAGACAACGCATTTTTTAGAAACGAAGCTACATGGCTGATGGCATTGTGACAAACACAAATATGGCTGCACCAGATACTCTTCTAGGTGTTGTTAAAACAAATTATCTGTATTATCTTTTACCTGTGAATATATTAAGCCTGAAAAAATAGAATGATGTCCTCAAATTCGTCTAGTTCCTATTTTATCACTAGGGAAGTTATCATAGGATTAGTTCAAATAAGAGTCGGAAATGTTACGTCTTGGTGAACAGTGGAAATATTAAAAATCCAGCACCTGTTGACCTCTAAGGTTCGATTTATTCTGTCAAAAATATCAAAACTTTATATATGTTTCGTTTGGAATATATTCAATGACACAATCTGGCAACAGTGGTATTAAAGCTGTTTATAATTATAAAAAAAAGATGTTGGTAATACAAAGCGAGCGAAAAAATATAACTGAAAATACCTCATCCTTAATGCAACTTGGTAGGTTTTTTAATTTGACATAGTTGTACCAGATGACAGATTTATCATATGAGGTCAGGAAACATTAGCATGCTCATAATCACACAGATGTACAGTAAATGGAAACGTGTGTATACTACGAACTGTGTTATTTATTTTTTCAATATTGACTTTCAGCGCTCTAAGGGAGGGTCTACGTTTTCTGAAAAAAAATTAAACTTCAGATATGTTTCGTCCGCAGTATATTTAATGACAAAATGTGGCAAGAGTGGAATTAAAGCTGTTTATAACTATAAGAATGACAACTTTGTTATTACAAGGGGTCGACAAAATATAACTAGTGAGAGAACCCCATCTGGACTTTTGACCTCGTAAGTCCTTAATGCAACAAGGTGTGATTTTTATCATTTGACATAGTGGTAGCAGATGTTATTACAGGGGTTGAAAAAATGTAACTTGTGAGAGTACTCCATCCGCTCTTTTGAACTCATGAGTCAATCACACAACAAGGTAGATTTTTTCTAATTTGATATAGTGTTATCAGATGGCTGATGTACCGAATGGAGTCAACAGCCATTAGCATAATCATAATCATAGAAATGTACAGGGAACGGCAAAACTACACCTGTGTTAATTGTTTTTTTTTAATTGACTTCCAGCGCTCTAAAGGTGGATTTATGTTTTGTGAAAAAAATTGAACTTCTAATAATTTGTCATCTTATCTTTAATAAAAGAGAAATGAACGACAGTGATTTAAAAATTGTTTATGGCAATTGTTGTTTGGGTTTTTAATAACCTTGGGTTAAAAATGTACAGTATTTGGGGCTAGAGGGTACCCTTGAACATCACTCATTTTAAAAACTTTGCTGCCACGATCAACTTCTACACCCACCCTATTAATGTTCCAGGGATATTTTCCTGTCATATGCATATATCAGACTTTTGCCACTTTTTGGGTCAAGCGAATTAAAAAACTAGCAGTTTTTTTTAAATTTGGCTCCCAGACTAAACATATTCAATCTCACACGTCGTTCCCTATATTAAAGTAAAACTAAATAGTCTTAGCATTTGGTGTGTAGTTATATATACTGCTGTTCTTCTCCATGAAGAATTAAACATCAATATGCGATTAACATAAAATATGTATACTAATTATAATAATAACCAGATTATTTATAGTATTTTACAAACAACACCTCTGCCCTAGCATTCAAGCTATAAAAAACAATTAAATTCACCTTGTTCTTACAGTCAGTTATCAAATATAATATATTTATCATGTGCTTTTTGTTATAATATTAATGGATATCTGGATAACGCCATAGTGGTCAAGATACAAGTCTTAAGCATTGTGTTAGGCCTATACTTTATTTTTAATTACTTTTAAAACCTCAGCCTTGGCATTCAAAGTGTCAATATACATATTATTTAGCTTTCCATTAAACATTTAAACATATAATCAATGTGAGACTAATATTTATTATTTATATTACATACAATATTAAATATCCACATTTGTATTTCACCGCCAAAAATAAAGTTAGCGATAAAGACGCGCATAACCAAAATATGGAGTTATCAGGGCTATAGAAAATAATTCGCACGAGATTTTTTGAACTTCCCGTCCCCTAAGGTCATAATGGGGACACTTTTTGCGAATCAGCTTGCTTCCAAGTAGCACTCAACTAGAATGACGGATTTCCAAACTTGACTAATATTTTATAATAATTGTTTTTTTTGGCGCACGTATTGATAAATGGGTTGAAAAAAACATCTGAAATAAAATCTGGGCAAAAATATATTTAAATGACCTACACGTGTACATGACCAAGAGCTATCACTGAAAACAATAGTGAAAATAAATAAAATCACCACTATTGTGAACAATTTTATTTTTTGTCCTTCTAAAATATGGTAAAATATGCCCTAGTGCTCAAAGCGTCCGGTTTCGCAAAAAAAAATTGAATAAAAATAACAGTGACAATTTCTTAGCTTTTATGAGCACGAGGGCTAGATCTGGCTTCCGGCCTAATATACCAAGTTAAAAATACTACTTACCGCGATATTCCGCAGAGCACAAATAATTAAAAATATATATATTTTTAGATATAGTGACACCTTTAACTCAATAAGTAAAAAAAATAAAAACACTGATTTTTCACACCAGCCTCACGCCTTTAATACTACATATTTAAAAGAAAAATATAAAACATTTGTTTGCAAGCTCGGATGGAGATTATTCATATTAATTTTTATTTTCAGTTTTAATGACACTTTCAGTCTAATGGAAAAACAAGAACACACCCGCCAATAGCCCACCGCTATAAATAAACTCGTCCGAGAACTGATAAATTAGCAACTGTATAATAAATTTAAGCAGGATACATGGAAAACGTTTTTTCCAATGAGTGATTTAAAAAAAATTCAATAATTCGGCCATTTTTATTTTTTTGTCGTTATTGAACTTGTCTGAGATATGGTGATTGTAGCATGCATAAAACATTTGAGCAGGATGAATAAAAAACTTAAATTTAACTAAAAGTATCACGCCCACAAGGTAAAATTAGAGACGAAAAATGTGAGAAATAGCAATAAATCGGATTTTTTTCAGCCATTATAGTACTTGTCCAAGAACTTGTTATTGGTAACATGCACAACAAATTTGAGCACGATACAATAAAACTTTTGAATTTATCACGCCCACGAACACAAATACAATAAATCGGCGATTTTGACTTTTTTCAGCCATTATAGAACTTGTCCAAGAACTGGCTATTTGTAACATGCACAACAAATTTGACCAAGATACATGAAAAACGTTTGAAGTTAGCGCGACACCAATGTAAAATTAGCGACGTAAAATGGAAAAAAATCGTTCTAAATTATTTTAGATTTCTTCTCAGTCTTTACTAAACTTGTCTGACAACGGGTTATTAGTAGCATGCAAATAAATTTGAGCAGAATACATGAAAACTTTTGATGTTGTCACGCACACAATGTAAAATTAGCTACGTACAATGAGAAAAATCATGATTAAAAAGGTCAAAACAAAGATAAAACATTAGAATAGCAGAAAAAGTATAACTAATATCCAGACACACTACTTGATGCCAGGATATGACGTTATACTTTAGAAAATATCAGGGTCTGGGGCCAGAATGTCAGTATATGGCACTACATTGTTTCAAGTAAACTTATAATTATATAAGTGTATCTCCTCGAGAATAACATTATATAGTCAAATATATCATTGTCATCCCAGTAAATGCCAAGTTTATATCAGAGTATGTCACTTAATGTCAAGGTATGACATTATACTTAACATACAGCAAAGTTGTTTAGCCATTATAAGTATGTCACTTAATGCCAAGGTATGATAATATACTTAACATATTGCAAGGTTTGGTGTAAACATTTTAGCATCTATCATTACAATGTATGATATGACATTATATTTTCACTATTTGAATGTTTGCCCTTATATGATTATGACTGGATATGAAATTATTATTTATAATAATGTTGTAATATGTTCTAATGGTGGAATGAAAATACATTATCAGTGGAATGTCAGGTCCGTTGTAGTAAAAATAAATTGTGACATTGTATGCCTTTTTACGTGTTATAAATGAATGTGTTACGTGCGAAAATGAATAGTGTGGCCGCTATGTTGTTGCTCCTTCCATTTTATGAAAAAAATATTTCCAACTCAGAACACTTGAAAGTGTCAACAAATGTAGGAAAATCAAAATTAACAGACAATTTCAACAACACGTTTTTTTCAAAATAGTGAGCCTGACTAGTATTTGTATCTCAAAACTTTAGTAATTAAATGGATATAGTAAAAGTGGTATATCTATAGTTGTTCAGACTTCTACACCTGTTAATGGTTTTCTCTCAGGATTTACTCACCTCCAGGAGCTACCGTTGTTAGAGATTCCGCGCTGTCAGGTTCTTCTCCTCCAAAATCGTCCGCACTTGTCTTGTTGTTGCACTGTTCTTCATCACAGAAGCACACCCATCCTCCTAATATTTCAAACTCATATTTATATTCGGACAGGTCGGTTAGCTTTGCTGCCTGACCGAAGATATCCTCCACGGCTTCGTCAAAGAGATCCTCATTGTTTACGCCACATTCCAATGTCGGAGATTCCAGCTCACTACAGTTCCTATATACTAAACTGCCATTAAATTGTATTGCTGAAACAAATGAAATCCCCACATTCTAGAATAAATAAACAGAGTTGTTCAACCACAAAAACTTTAAGTGAAATAATAATTATGTGATATATATTTCATGACAAATAATAGCAAATATAAATAATGGTTTGTTCTTGGCACTTTTATACCATATATTTCATTTTATTTTACTCTGGCCATTTTGTAAGGTCGACACAATTGATCAATACATATTTGATTGAGAAAATAGATTGGCAACAACATAATAAACAGTTTAATAATGTGTGAATAATCCACTATAAACAGTATGTCACTAAAAGTCATCACTAAAGGTCAAAAGCTGGATCGATTAACAAGTTGTGAGAATTTGAAAAAAAAATGTTATTGAAAGATATAAGTTACTGAAGTGCATTTTTTACTATCTTTGGTCATGTTAGCGGTGATTTAATATAATCACCACTCATGATAATGATTTCTAAGCAGTTAATCAGTGCTTCAAAGTCCAACTCCATATTGTAAACATGAGATTATTTTTCTTCTTCATCCCTTTCTTTGGGAAAGTAACTAGCGGTACCTTTAAAAAATTAAGTTTTACTCACGGAATCCCAATGCTTCTGCTGTATTTTTAGCCTCATTTACCATCGTTATACATGTCTGAGAAGGATGCTCGCATGTCCTCAAAGGATAAGCTTGAGGGTCCTCAAGGCAATTCATGTCATTCCAGGGGAAAATGGTACCTATAAGATCGTTCACTAAGGTGTTGCCTGTATCTGCCATCAGGTAGGCACATTCATAACATTGAATGGCTACAGCCCCTACAACATAACACGACAACATTGCATAATTATCAAATCAAAACTATTACATACATCTACACATAACATAGCCTACTTAGTTTTCAGGGTTTCAATCTGAATCTGATCCTCACACCTTTATGTTTGACACGGGTTGTCAGGCTACAAGACATCCGGAACATCACTTGATTTCAGAAATAGATGTTCTGTTTTCCATAGGTATTGGGCAGAAATGTATCCCTAGTGTCAGCATATAGAGGACCTATTATCAGAATGGCTCATCAGGTTAATTAGAATGAATTAGACAAATTCGCACATGAGATTTATGTTTTTGAAAATATGGCAAAAAACTTATGTGGCTTTAACAAATAGCTTTGTACATAAATAGCATTACATCTGAAAACTATTAGTAAAAAGTTGTTTCATCACATATAATGGTCAATTATGTTAATTATGGTGAATTATGCAAATGAGCCTAACAAAACTCTACAATGGCACATATCTATTAATTTGTATCATGATACAAGAGCATGCAAGGAGTGAAAGAAACCTGCACAATTAAACCAGATGTCCCATTTAAACATTATCTAGTTTGGACTATTTCAGCCTCAACCCTGACATTTTTAGTTGACCTTGACCTTCAATCGCAAAAATATTGTCGGAAATCACCTCCTTGTGTTAAACTTATTTGGAAAAGTAGTATTAGACTTGTTTTTACGCTTATTTGTTAAAAAGTTGTATTATAAAAACGGCTCACTATGTTAATTAGGGTGAATAATGCAAATTAGCTTATAAAACATTATCCTAAAAGATTGATGAAATCAATTATTAGCGCATTTCAATTAGATCAGAATAGTATTTTTTACTTAATTATATTAATTATTCATTATGCTATTCTGAGTATGTATTTGAATAATTACACGTTTCATGAAGTCAAGTAATAAAGTATCTCCATTAGAATTAGAATAGTATATTTTTCAGCGAATAAGTATAATTATAAACATTACAAAACATGCATATGTCATGTCGTTGGAATTAGATGTGCCTAATTTTAAAATTGGTGTTTCAATCATGTTCTCCAGACAAGAAAACGCAGTCAGAGGACGGTCCGTATTTGTATTGAAAAAAAACTCCAATAAATTAAATAGATATAGTACATTTGGTATATCTATAGTACTGTTTGTCAGCCTTCTACACTTTTCAATAGGTTTTTTTCAGGATTTACTCACCTCCAGGAGCTACCGTTGTCAGAGATTTTGCGCTGCCAGGTTCTTCCCCACCAAAATCTTCCGCACCTGTCTGGTTGTTACACTGATCTTCATCACAGTAGCACACCGATCCTCCTAATATTTTAAACTCATAATTATATACGGACAGGTCTGTTAGCTTTGCTCCCTGACTGAGGATATCCTCCCGGGCTTCGTCAAAGAGACCCTCATTGTTTACGCCACATTCCAATGTCGGAGATTCCAGCTCACTACAGTTCCTATATACTAAACTGCCATTAAATTGTATTGCTAAAACAAAAGAAATCACAGCATTCTAGAATGAATAAACAGATTTGTACAACTACAAAAAATTTGAGTGAAGTAATATGTGATATATTTCATGACAAATAATATCGATTACCGATAATGATGTGATTTATACCATATATTTCATTGTAGTTTACTCACATGATTAATTAGAAGTAATTTTGTAAGTGCGACCTAATTGATCAATAAGTATTTGATTGAATAAATAGATTGGTAACAGCATAATAAACAGCATAGTTATCTGTGAATAATCCACTAAAAACAATATGTCATTAAAAGTCGATATATCACTAAAGGTCAATAGCTGGATCGATCAACATGTTGTGAGAATTTGAGAAAACTGTTATTGAAAGATATACCGTGATAATTATTTCTAATGATTTATTAGGGCTTCACAGTCCCACTCTATATTGTAAACATGGGATTATTTTACTGGCTCATTCCTTTATTCTGGAAACTAAATAGCCGTACCTTTAAAAAATAATTTTTACTCACGGAATCCTAATGCTTCTGCTGTATTTTCAGCGTTCAAAACCATTGCTACACATCTCTGAGAAGGATGCACGCATGTCCTCAAAGGATAACTTTGAGGGTCTTCAAGGCAAGCCATGTCATTCCAGGGGAAAATGCTAGCTATAAGATCGTTCACTAAGGTATTGCCTGTATCTGCCATCAGGTAGGCACATTCATGACATTGAATGGCTACAGCCCCTACAACATAACACGACAACATAGCATAATTATCACATCATTACTATCCCATACATCTACACACGACAATACGTGTCCAGGGTTTGAATCTGAATCTAATTTCCACATGTGTCAGGTCACAAGACATCCTGAACATCACCTGATTACAGAAGCGAGGAAAATAATGTAAAATGTAGAAACTATGTTTCAAGTCAGTTTTCAATTTTACCATGTTTAAAGTAGTAGGCTATGCATATAATCTATTCGCACTGATTGTTTAAGTTATAGGATTGCTATTTGAATGACAACATATGAAATATATTTTTATTATAACAAAAGATTATAGCATAAATTGATAATAATATGTGTTTTCTACACAGTTATTTTAAACCTGTTTGTACAAAGCAATGGCTCGCATGTGTCAAGGGGATAAGCATCAATGTTTAAAATCATTTGTTTATATACAATGTAATATTTTTCTATTTCTCGCCAAATGGGGATAATAATTGTGTAAATAGGGCGTTTCTGTGATGAACGTCACAGATTTCGAGACATTATATTTACACAAATGTTAATTTATGGTAACACTAAAAGTACCAGTTCACATGTACACCCCATTTTCACTAATAACTTGATATCTCGAAAATATTTGTTCCCATATGATAACCAGATATAAACATTTTTTTCAATGTAAGGTTGATTTTAGCTTCCCATATATGGGAAGTATCAATATGATTATCTTCTGCATATGTTAAGATTGGCATAGTCATGTATTACAATTTTAACTACATGTATTTAGAATATGGAAAACAACGTCACTGTGATCAGGGTGCCACCATATGTGTACACTCACTACACCGTATTCACCAATCACCAATCTCATTCATCAGATCCACTATCCTTTCACTAGCGTCAGCTAGTAGGCCTAGCAAGCTGTGCTAGTGTGGCCCTGAGAAGGAGGCTGCAATCGCACAGACATTAGTAAATTGTATACTGTTCTCAACCCATTACATTCTCTCCTGAGATTTATTGTGATTTTTATAAAAAATAAAACACTGTTCATTTCACTTCACTTGACACTTCAAGACATTTCTCAACATAACCCAACTACTACTAGTATTTGATAATTCTGTGTCTATCATTCTGGTGATGTTTTGGTGGCTGGATATTTTCAAAAGCTCAGGTATGCAAGAAATATAGTATGATGAAATACGTTCAAAATCACAATATTTACAGTTAACTAGAGCAAAAATTAAATGTCTGTCAATAGCTTTGATAATGTATAGCATTGTTAAATAATGCCTTCCCATTTAAATCAATTAAGTAATTTTTTTTATTATTAACACATGTAAAAGTTATATATATTGGAGCAGTATCAGTTAGTGTTTTAAGTGTTTTTCAAATAATTTCAATTTCCTCATATGCCGCTAGGTACACTTCGGCCTACAAAAATTGGCTAAAAATCGACGCTTAGTATAGTTGTAGAATGATTTTGACATTTATTAGCATCACATTATCATATGTCCTTGTTATTTGTATCGATACACCTATCGTTATTTCCTGTGGCGCATACCATTAAATGTTAACCCTACCTCGTTCTTCTAGTCACTCAATTATTAAAAATTATATATTTATCTTGTTTTTATTATTATAATCTGTGAAGATACTTGCATTGATTACATAATGCTCAATATAAAATAAAATGAATGGTGTTTTAGGCCACATTTGTGCACATATAGGCTAAACTGGGCCAGGAGAAGCACCTGACAATGGTGCGATGAATGAGATGGCACTGCCCTCCAGACACAGAATTCGAAATTCGAGCCCTGGCGATCTGAGGATGAACACGCTACCTCTCGGTCACGGAGGCTCTCCACAATATTGAATCATTGCGAGTGAGTGGGGAAGAAACATTTTTTCCGTTGAAACTTGGAGACTAGAGTTTGGCTCGAATTCGCGATCTCTGACTTTCCAAGCAGGCAGCTTTAACCACGGCACCATGGCCCCCGTCCATAATGTTCAATATACAACCAGTCTGGGAGCCAAGTCCTGTAACGTGTCACTTTGCTTGACCCAAGAAGTGGCATTAAGTTATTATGAGAGGGAAATATGCCTAGGACATCATTAGGGTGGGTGTAGAACTTTACTGTGGCAGCAAAGTCCCTGAAATGAGAGATGTTCAAGGGTAACCTCGAGCCTAAATACTGTATTTTTAAGACAACAGATAATTCAAAATTCATTACTCAAAGGTTTTAAACAATCTTCAAATCATTGTAAATCCTATTTCTCTTTACTACATACAGAATCACGTATTACTAAAAGTTTTGAAATAGTTCAGAAAAAATAAACCCACCCTTTACGCGCTGAAAGTCAATATTCCAAATTAAAGGTAGCTTTGTTCTCCAGATGTAACTTTTCCGTTTCCTGTAAATTTGCATGGTTATGAGCATGCAAAGGTATGCTTACCTCATTTGGTCCATCACTCATCTGTTACAACTATGTCCCATTTTAGAACACATAAGTTGTTGCATGAAGGAGTTATGAGGTGAAAGGTCCGGATGGGGTACTTTCACTAGTTACATTTTGTCGCCCATTGTAATAACAATTTTTTTATTTTTATAGTTATAAACAAAATTTAATACCACTCTTGCCACATTTTGTCATTAAATACATTTCGAACAAAACATAGGTGAAGTTATGATATTTTTCAGAAAACATGAGCCCACCCTTAGAGCGCTGAAAGTCAATATTTAACAAAAAATCACGAAGTTCGTAGAATACAACTCTTCCGTTTGCTCTGCATGTGTATGATTATGAGCATGCTAATGTCTGTTGTCTTAATTTAGTATATCTGTCATCTGGTTCCACCGTATCAAATTAGAAAAACTTTATTTTGTTGCACGAAGGACTTATGAGGTCAAAGGTCCGGATGGGTTACTCTCACTAGTTACATTTTGTCGATCACGTCTAATAACATAATCTTTTTTATAGCTATAAACAGTTATAGCTATAAACAATTTTTTGTGAAAGTTCCACTTGTCTGCGATATAAATTAAAGGATTCAGGACTGTGCAACAAAGTCGTTTTTTGCCGATATGCATCACTTTTGTGGGAATCGGCCATATATATGATTCTGGAATTTATGCTGCAGTTGATTTTAGTTTTAGTTAATAACATGACATATTCGGGAACTGGCACTATGCTGCACTTAGCAGAACTAGTTCAACCCATGATACGTCCTCCCCCACAAATGCTGCTTGATGCCACCTCAGATACTAATCCAAGATGTTGAACAATTTCAGGCATTACAGAATCTTGGGGGTGATATTGGTGATATCAAAAGGTGGTTTATCAATTTGTCTTTGTATTGTCTGAGAAAAAAGGATTATGTGAAGACAACGCATTTTTTAGAAACGAAGCTACATGGCTGATGGCATTGTGACAAACACAAATATGGCTGCACCAGATACTCTTCTAGGTGTTGTTAAAACTGGCTAAAAATACAAATTATCTTTATTATCTTTTACCTGTGAATATATTAAGCCTGAAAAAATAGAATGATGTCCTCAAATTCGTCTAGTTCCTATTTTATCACTAGGGAAGTTATCATAGGATTAGTTCAAATAAGAGTCGGAAATGTTACGTCTTGGTGAACAGTGGAAATATTAAAAATCCAGCACCTGTTGACCTCTAAGGTTCGATTTATTCTGTCAAAAATATCAAAACTTTATATATGTTTCGTTTGGAATATATTCAATGACACAATCTGGCAACAGTGGTATTAAAGCTGTTTATAATTATAAAAAAAAGATGTTGGTAATACAAAGCGAGCGAAAAAATATAACTGAAAATACCTCATCCTTAATGCAACTTGGTAGGTTTTTTAATTTGACATAGTTGTACCAGATGACAGATTTATCATATGAGGTCAGGAAACATTAGCATGCTCATAATCACACAGATGTACAGTAAATGGAAACGTGTGTATACTACGAACTGTGTTATTTATTTTTTCAATATTGACTTTCAGCGCTCTAAGGGAGGGTCTACGTTTTCTGAAAAAAAATTAAACTTCAGATATGTTTCGTCCGCAGTATATTTATTGACAAAATGTGGCAAGAGTGGAATTAAAGCTGTTTATAACTATAAGAATGACAACTTTGTTATTACAAGGGGTCGACAAAATATAACTAGTGAGAGAACCCCATCTGGACTTTTGACCTCGTAAGTCCTTAATGCAACAAGGTGTGATTTTTATCATTTGACATAGTGGTAGCAGATGTTATTACAGGGGTTGAAAAAATGTAACTTGTGAGAGTACCCCATCCGCTCTTTTGAACTCATGAGTCAATCACACAACAAGGTAGATTTTTTCTAATTTGATATAGTGTTATCAGATGGCTGATGTACCGAATGGAGTCAACAGCCATTAGCATAATCATAATCATAGAAATGTACAGGGAACGGCAAAACTACACCTGTGTTAATTGTTTTTTTTTAATTGACTTCCAGCGCTCTAAAGGTGGATTTATGTTTTGTAAAAAAAATTGAACTTCTAATAATTTGTCATCTTATCTTTAATAAAAGAGAAATGAACGACAGTGATTTAAAAATTGTTTATTGCAACCTTGGGTTAAAAATGTACAGTATTTGGGGCTAGAGGGTACCCTTGAACATCACTCATTTTAAAAACTTTGCTGCCACGATCAACTTCTACACCCACCCTATTAATGTTCCAGGGATATTTTCCTGTCATATGCATATATCAGACTTTTGCCACTTTTTGGGTCAAGCGAATTAAAAAACTAACAGTTTTTTTAAATTTGGCTCCCAGACTAAACATATTCAATCTCACACGTCGTTCCCTATATTAAAGTAAAACTAAATAGTCTCAGCATTTGGTGTGTAGTTATATATACGGCTGTTCTTCTCCATGAAGAATTAAACATCAATATGCGATTAACATAAAATATGTATACTAATTATAATAATAACCAGATTATTTATAGTATTTTACAAACAACACCTCTGCCCTAGCATTCAAGCTATAAAAAACAATTAAATTCACCTTGTTCTTACAGTCAGTTATCAAATATAATATATTTATCATGTGCTTTTTGTTATAATATTAATGGATATCTGGATAACGCCATAGTGGTCAAGATACAAGTCCTCAGCATTGTGTTAGGCCTATACTTTATTTTTAATTACTTTTAAAACCTCAGCCTTGGCATTCAAAGTGTCAATATACATATTATTTAGCTTTCCATTAAACATTTAAACATATAATCAATGTGAGACAAATATTTATTATTTATATCACATACAATATTAAATATCCACATTTGTATTTCACCGCAAAAAATAAAGTTAGCGATAAAGACGCGCATAACCAAAATATGGAGTTATCAGGGCTATAGAAAATAATTCGCACGAGATTTTTTGAACTTCCCGTCCCCTAAGGTCATAATGGGGACACTTTTTGCGAATCAGCTTGCTTCCAAGTAGCACTCAACTAGAATGACGGATTTCCAAACTTGACTAATATTTTATAATAATTGTTTTTTTTGGCGCACGTATTGATAAATAGGTTGAAAAAAACATCTGAAATAAAATCTGGCCAAAAATATATTTAAATGACCTACACGTGTACATGACCAAGAGCTATCACTGAAAACAATAGTGAAAATAAATAAAATCACCACTATTGTGAACAATTTTATTTTTTGTCCTTCTAAAATATGGTAAAATATGCCCTAGGGCTCAAAGCGTCCGGTTTCGCAAAAAAAAGTTGAATAAAAATAACAATGACAATTTCTTAGCTTTTATGAGCACGAGGGCTAGATCTGGCTCCCGGCCTAATATACCAAGTTAAAAATACTATTTACCGCGATATTCCGCAGAGCACAAATAATTAAAAATATATATATTTTTAGATATAGTGACACCTTTAACTCAATAAGTAAAAAAATAAAAACACTGATTTTTCACACCAGCCTCACGCCTTTAATACTACATATTTAAAAGAAAAATATAAAACATTTGTTTGCAAGCTCGGATGGAGATTATTCATATTAATTTTTATTTTCAGTTTTAATGACACTTTCAGTCTAATGGAAAAACAAGAACACACCCGCCAATAGCCCATCGCTATAAATAAACTCGTCCGAGAACTGATAAATTAGCAACTGTATAATAAATTTGAGCAGGATACATGGAAAACGTTTTTTCCAATGAGTGATTTAAAAAAAATTCAATAATTCGGCCATTTTTATTTTTTTGTCGTTATTGAACTTGTCTGAGATATGGTGATTGTAGCATGCATAAAACATTTGAGCAGGATGAATAAAAAACTTAAATTTAACTGAAAGTATCACGCCCACAAGGTAAAATTAGAGACGAAAAATGTGAGAAATAGCAATAAATCGGATTTTTTTCAGCCATTATAGTACTTGTCCAAGAACTGGTTATTGGTAACATGCACAACAAATTTGAGCACGATACATTAAAACTTTTGAATTTATCACGCCCACGAACACAAATACAATAAATCGGCGATTTTGACTTTTTTCAGCCATTATAGAACTTGTCCAAGAACTGGCTATTTGTAACATGCACAACAAATTTGACCAAGATACATGAAAAACGTTTGAAGTTAGCGCGACACCAATGTAAAATTAGCGACGTAAAATGGAAAAAAATCGTTCTAAATTATTTTAGATTTCTTCTCAGTCATTACTAAACTTGTCTGACAACGGGTTATTAGTAGCATGCAAATAAATTTGAGCAGAATACATGAAAACTTTTGATGTTGTCACGCACACAATGTAAAATTAGCTACGTACAATGAGAAAAATCATGATTAAAAAGGTCAAAACAAAGATAAAACATTAGAATAGCAGAAAAAGTATAACTAATATCCAGACACACCACTTGATGCCAGGATATGACGTTATACTTTAGAAAATATCAGGGTCTGGGGCCAGAATGTCAGTATATGGCACTACATTGTTTCAAGTAAACTTATAATTATATAAGTGTATCTCCTCGAGAATAACATTATATAGTCAAATATATCATTGTCATCCCAGTAAATGCCAAGTTTATATCAGAGTATGTCACTTAATGTCAAGGTATGACATTATACTTAACATACAGCAAAGTTGTTTAGCCATTATAAGTATGTCACTTAATGCCAAGGTATGATAATATACTTAACATATTGCAAGGTTTGGTGTAAACATTTTAGCATCTATCATTACAATGTATGATATGACATTATATTTTCACTATTTGAATGTTTGCCCTTATATGATTATGACTGGATATGAAATTATTATTTATAATAATGTTGTAATATGTTCTAATGGTGGAATGAAAATACATTATCAGTGGAATGTCAGGTCCGTTGTAGTAAAAATAAATTGTGACATTGTATGCCTTTTTACGTGTTATAAATGAATTTGTTACGTGCGAAAATGAATAGTGTGGCCGCTATGTTGTTGCTCCTTCCATTTTATGAAAAAAATATTTCCAACTCAGAACACTTGAAAGTGTCAACAAATGTAGGAAAACCAAAATTAACAGACAATTTCAACAACACGTTTTTTTCAAAATAGTGAGCCTGACTAGTATTTGTATCTCAAAACTTTAGTAATTAAATGGATATAGTAAAAGTGGTATATCTATAGTTGTTCAGACTTCTACACCTGTTAATGGTTTTCTCTCAGGATTTACTCACCTCCAGGAGCTACCGTTGTTAGAGATTCCGCGCTGTCAGGTTCTTCTCCTCCAAAATCGTCCGCACTTGTCTTGTTGTTGCACTGTTCTTCATCACAGAAGCACACCCATCCTCCTAATATTTCAAACTCATATTTATATTCGGACAGGTCGGTTAGCTTTGCTGCCTGACCGAGGATATCCTCCACGGCTTCGTCAAAGAGATCCTCATTGTTTACGCCACATTCCAATGTCGGAGATTCCAGCTCACTACAGTTCCTATATACTAAACTGCCATTAAATTGTATTGCTGAAACAAATGAAATCACCACATTCTAGAATAAATAAACAGAGTTGTTCAACCACAAAAACTTCAAGTGAAATAATAATTATGTGATATATATTTCATGACAAATAATAGCAAATATAAATGATGGTTTGTTCTTGGCACTTTTATACCATATATTTCATTTTATTTTACTCTGGCCATTTTGTAAGGTCGACACAATTGATCAATACGTATTTGATTGAGAAAATAGATTGGCAACAACATATTAAACAGTTTAATAATGTGTGAATAATCCACTATAAACAGTATGTCACTAAAAGTCATCACTAAAGGTCAAAAGCTGGATCGATTAACAAGTTGTGAGAATTTGAAAAAAAACCTGTTATTGAAAGATATAAGTTACTGAAGTGCATTTTTTACTATCTTTGGTCATGTTAGCGGTGATTTAATATAATCACCACTCATGACAATGATTTCTAAGCAGTTAATCAGTGCTTCAAAGTCCAACTCCATATTGTAAACATGAGATTATTTTTCTTCTTCATCCCTTTCTATGGGAAAGTAACTAGCGGTACCTTTAAAAAATTAAGTTTTACTCACGGAATCCCAATGCTTCTGCTGTATTTTTAGCCTCATTTACCATCGTTATACATGTCTGAGAAGGATGCTCGCATGTCCTCAAAGGATAAGCTTGAGGGTCCTCAAGGCAATGCATGTCATTCCAGGGGAAAATGCTACCTATAAGATCGTTCACTAAGGTGTTGCCTGTATCTGCCATCAGGTAGGCACATTCATAACAATGAATGGCTACAGCCCCTACAACATAACACGACAACATAGCATAATTATCACATCATAACGATTACATACATCTACACACGACAATAGCCTACTTAGTGTCCAGGGTTTCAATCTGAGTCTGATCCTTACACCTTTATGTTTGACAATGGTTGTCAGGCTACAAGACATTCGGAACATCACTTGATTTCAGAAATATATCTTCTGTTTTTCATAGGTATTGGGCAGCAATGTATCCCTAGAGTCAGCATATAGAGGATCTATTATCAGAATGGCTCATCAGGTTAATAAGGGTGAATTAGACAAATTCGCACATGAAATGTATGTTTTTGAAAATATGGCAAAAAAATTATGTCGCTTTAACAAATATCTTTGCACATAAATAGCATTACATCTAAAGACTATTAGTAAAAAGTTGTTTCATCACATATAATGGTCAATTATGTTAATTATGGTGAATTATGCAAATGAGCTGAACAAAACTCTACAATGGCACATATCTAATAATTTGTATTGTGATACAAGAGCATGCAATGAGTGAAATAAACCTGCACAATTAAACCAGATGTCCCATTTAAACATTATCTAGTTTGGACTATTTCAGCCTCAACCCTGACATTTTTAGTTGACCTTGAACTTCAATCGCAACAATAATGTCGGAAATCACCTCCTTGTGTTAAACTTATTTAGAAAAGTAGTATTAGATTTGTTTTTACGCTTATTTGTTAAAAAGTTGTATTATAAAAACGGCTCACTATGTTAATTAGGGTGAATAATGCAAATTAGCTTATAAAGCATTATCCTAAAAGATTGATGAAATCAATTATTAGCGCATTTCAATTAGATCAGAATAGTATTTTTTACTTAATTATATTAATTATTCATTATGCTATTCTGAGTATGTATTTGAATAATTACACTTTTCATGAAGTCAAGTAATAAAGTATCTCCATTAGAATTAGAATAGTATATTTTTCAGCGAATAAGTATAATTATAAACATTACAAAACATGCATATGTCATGTCGATGGAATTAGATGTGCCTAATTTTAAAATTGGTGTTTCAATCATGTTCTCCAGACAAGAAAACACAGTCAGAGGACGGTCCGTATTTGTATTGAAAAAAACCTCAAATAAATTAAATTGAAATAGTACATTTGGTATATCTATAGTACTGTTTGTCAGCCTTCTACACTTTTCAATAGGTTTTTTTTCAGTATTTACTCACCTCCAGGAGCTACCGTTGTTAGAGATTCTGCGCTGCCAGGTTCTTCCCCACCAAAATCTTCAGCACCTGTCTGGTTGTTACACTGATCTTCATCACAGTAGCACACCGATCCTCCTAATATTTTAAACTCATAATTATATTCGGAAAGGTCGACTAGCTTTGCTCCCTGACTGAGGATATCCTCCCGGGCTTCGTCAAAGAGACCCTCATTGTTTACGCCACATTCCAATGTCGGAGATTCCAGCTCACTACAGTTCCTATATACTAAACTGCCATTAAATTGTATTGCTAAAACAAATGAAATCACAGCATTCTAGAATAAATGAACAGATTTGTACAACTACAAAAACTTTGAGTGAAGTAATATGTGATATATTTCATGACAAATAATATCGATTACCGTTAATGATGTGATTTATACCATATATTTCATTGTAGTTTACTCACATGATTAATTAGAAGTAATTTTGTAAGTGCGACCTAATTGATCAATAAGTATTTGATAGAATAAATAGATTGGTAACAGCATAATAAACAGCATAGTTATGTGTGAATAATCCACTAAAAACAATATGTCATTAAAAGTCGATATATCACTAAAGGCCAATAGCTGGATCGATCAACATGTTGTGAGAATTTGAGAAAACTGTTATTAAAAGATATACCGTGATAATGATTTTTAAGGATTTAATTAGGGCTTCACAGTCCCACTCTATATTGTAAACATGGGATTATTTTACTGGCTCATTCCTTTATTCTGGAAACTAAATAGCCGTACCTTTAAAAAATAATTTTTACTCACGGAATCCTAATGCTTCTGCTGTATTTTCAGCGTTCAAAACCATTGCTACACATCTCTGAGAAGGATGCTCGCATGTCCTCAAAGGATAACTTTGAGGGTCTTCAAGGCAAGCCATGTCATTCCAGGGGAAAAAGCTAGCTATAAGATCGTTCACTAAGATATTTCCTGTATCTGCCATCAGGTAGGCACATTCATGACATTGAATGGCTACAGCCCCTACAACATAACACGATAGTTTTGCATAATTATCACATCATAACTATCACATACATCTACACATAACATAGCCTACTTAGTTTTCAGGGTTTCAATCTGAATCTGATCCTCACACCTTTATGTTTGACACGGGTTGTCAGGCTACAAGACATCCGGAACATCACTTGATTTCAGAAATAGATGTTCTGTTTTCCATAGGTATTGGGCAGAAATGTATCCCTAGTGTCAGCATATAGAGGATCTATTATCAGAATGGCTCATCAGGTTAATTAGAATGAATTAGACCAATTCGCACATGAGATTTATGTTTTTGAAAATATGGCAAAAAATTATGTCGCTTCAAGAAAGAGCTTTGCTCAATAGCATTACATCTAAAGACTATTTTTAAAAAGTTCTTTCATCACATGTAATGGTCAGTTGTTTTAATCAGGGTGAATTATGCAAATGAGCTTAACAAAACAGTGGTACACATCTAATGAAATTTGTATAGTGATACAAGAGCATGCAGAGGGTGAAACAGACCTGCACAATTAAACCAGATGTCTCATATAAACATGATCTAGTTATATTTTGGAATATTTCAACCTTGACATTTTTAATTGACCTTGATCTTCAATCGCAAAAATATTGTCGGAAATCACTTCCTTGTGTTAAACGTATTTAAAAAAAGTAGTATTAGACTTGTTTTAACGCTTATTTGCTAAAAAGTTGTATCATAAAAACGGCTCAGTATGTTCATTATGGTAAATAATGAAAATTAGCTTATAAAAAATCAGCCTAAAAGTTGGCGTGATGCCAACACAACTAAAAATGTTCTCAATGTGTATAGAAAGTCTTAACAAGAAGAAACCGTGAATAATAATGTATTTTTATTAATAGTGAGTGATCTAAAATTTCGTCACGCGACATCTCCGCTCTTGCGGTG
This sequence comes from Flabesymbios commensalis, assembly GCA_964017125.1. Classification (NCBI taxonomy): domain Eukaryota; kingdom Metazoa; phylum Annelida; class Polychaeta; order Terebellida; family Flabelligeridae; genus Flabesymbios; species Flabesymbios commensalis. The sequence continues at coordinate 24,646,097 of OZ024908.1, read as the reverse complement.
TTCATCTGTTTCAAACTTGACCAGATGGTATATGATGGTATATGATGACTTGTCACCAGACTGGTGACAAGTCCATTTCTCAACAATTCTACATTTCAACTTATTCAATTACTCGTCTAATTTGTAAGTAAGCAATGTTAGGTTTGTGAATTTGGCCATTACAACACCACTCCACAGTAGCTGCTGATTGGTGGCAATGCTGTATAGAGTGTTCATGCTCTGTTCATGTTATAGAGAGTCGTGTTATGACGTTTAAATTTGTTAGTAGGCTAAATGTGCAGACCCATGTTTACATGACATTCTGCTTTTTTGGTCAATAAAAATATATGTTGCATGTTGCGTAGGCCTACATGCTACACTCTAAGACGCAAGAGTAGTCCACGTTTGATCATCATGGTACACACCACAATGTAAAAATACTTATTCGTTCACCAACTGCAGGGGTAGATGCAGGGGTGTGCACCCCAACCCCGTAGGCCCCACAGTGACTTCTTGGTACAATGCTGCGCAGTGCTCAGCAGGTGTATTTATCAACAAGATAGAAGGTGTGGACACTAAATGCACCCCCACCCCAAAAAAAACACCTATATATACCATATACCATTATGATCAGCGCTATTCAAATCAAAACTAAATGGCTAAATGGCTAAATGTTAATATCCTTTTTAAAAGCAATTTTCTTCGAATTTTTCAGACTGTGGCCATCTTATTATGCGGATGAGCTGTACATGTCAACTGTCAAGGGGATTAACAGTAATGGTCGGTGACCTCAAAACCTACCAAACTAAAAAATTAGTGACCATGCCATTATGTATTTGGGTGTTGCATCCATGTGATTATATTAAGCCTATTAGTCGGGAAGGATGGTGACAATAGTGTACGGGTTGGTGTTTAAAACCGTGGGATTTTTTTTTAATAATATACATACATTTTTATAGGAGATTACACAGAATGAGATAAAATAGGGTGTCAATTTGTTTCAACTCTAGTGACACTTTCATACAACGTATCGTACATATTAAATTTTATGCACATCAGATAGTCATGTAATATTTTTGAAGATATGACATTATACCTAACATATAGCAAGGTTTGATGTAAACATTTCAGCATCTATCATAAGTCGTGTATCCATCTAACCAATACTTTTCATAATTTACCACTGGACTTCTGTGACCTCTTGACCCTTAGCCAGAAAAGGGAGGGAGCCAGAAACTGTACAGTGATCAATTTTATTGCCACTATACTGTGGTAGAAAGGACTTCTAAGTGTAGAGGTACAGTACAAAATCTCATCACAGAGTGCTGTGGCAGGAAATACTTGTTATTGTAGACCACAACTGGAAACTGTATTAACACCGTACTGTGGTGGCAAGTTTTGCAAGTGTAGGGGTACAATAAGACACTTTTTTGACACAGCAATGTGACAGAAAGGACATCTTATTATTGAGGTACAATAAGAAACCTTATTGTAACAATACCGTGCAACTTGGGCGTGTAGATGTAAGGGGTAGGGGAGACCGGGGCACATTGGGACACGGGGCACAATGAGACAATGGGATTTCCTGGGAAACCCCCAATGGGAGAATCCAGAAAATACTGTCACATGACCTCAGAGATACTCCAGTGGCCATATTGTTTTCTTAGTGTGTGGCATGCAGTACTTTGGATGTAAGAGATTTTACAATTTTTATCATATAAAAAGTAAATTTCAGAGACTGTATTTCGGTTGAGCTAGTGCACGTGTGAACATAGTAGACATTTTTTATGCATTTCTTGTTGAAAGACCACTTAGGGTACACCACTTATGTAAGATGTATATTACCTTACTGTGAAAGTATATCACAGCACCACATATGAAAGGTCACGATGGAACATGGGGCACATTGGGACAAGGATCACGGGGTTCAATGGGACAACTGGGGCACATTGGGACAGGTGTCCCTATGTGCCCCGCAGTGTCCCAATGTGCCCCAATGTTCAGTGTTACAATATAATTGTGATAAGCTATCACCACCAAAAATAGCCGTTTTGGATTTATATTTGGGAAATAACAGTTAAATCCATTGAAATATGTACATTATATTTGCTTCGTTTGTTTCATTGAACTCTTCTCTCCACCGATGTAGACCTACCTACAATTTAGCACATTAGTGCATGAATAAGTAATTGATTTTATTTAAAAAAGTATGATGAATTTATACCCCTTATAGCAGAGTGCAGAGTGTTTTTGCCAATAACGATAACAAATTTACTACATCAGCTTATTAGAGCACCGCAGCAGCTGTTAGGAGCACACCGCAGCAGCTTATAGAGGCACCCATGGGAATCAGCTTATGGGAGCACTGCAGCACTGCATGGGAGAACCGCAGCAGCTGTTGCGAGCACCTTAGCAGGAGTGTCAAAAAAATTGACATAGCAAAAGTGAAGTAGCCAGTAGCAAAATAACGGCAAAATATTCCCTGATGGCACGATGCACCATTAAAAATATCCTAGTCGCAAAATTATAGGCATCAAGTTAGCAAAAAATGTGAACTTCGACAGCTTGGCCACCCTTGCTTAGCAGCTTATTGGAGCACATCAGCAGATGATGAGAGCACCACAGCAGCTTTTGGAAGCACCGCAGCAGCTGTTGGGAGTACAACAGCAGCTGTTTGGAGCACAGCAGAGCACATGTTGAGAACAGATATCAAAAACAGCTGTAGAAGCTATTGAAAGCACCACAGCAGTAGCTGGGAGCACCGCAGCAGCCGCTGGTAGCACCACAGCAGCTGGTTCGACCACCACAGCAGCTTATGGGAGAAACACAGCAGTTGCTGGGAGCACTGCAACAGCTATGGGAGCACCACAGCAGCCATTGGGAGCACCGTAGCAGCCGCTGGTAGCACCGCAAAAATTGCTGGGAGCACTACAGCAGCTTAGCCCCGCAGAAGTCGTTAGAAGCACCATAGCAGCTGTTGTGAGCAGGGCAGCAGCTCATGGAGCAGCACAGCAGTTGTTAGGAGCACTGCAGCAGCTGCTGGGAGCACCGCACTAGCCCCTGGGAGAACCGCAGCAGCTTATGAGAGCATCGCAGCAGTTGTTGGGAGTTCTGCAGCAGCATAGGCACATCTAAGCACCTGCTGGTAGCACCACAGCAGCCGCTTGGAGTGCTGCAGAAGCTTATGTGAGCACCATAGCAGCTGCGAGGAGCACCGTAACAGCTGATGGGAGCACCGTAGCAGCTACTCGGAACACTGCAGCAGCTTATGGGAGCACCACAGCAGCCATTGGGTGCACCGCAGCAGCCGTTGGGAGCACCGCAGCAGCTTATGGGAGCACCACAGCAACTGCTGGGAGCACCGCAGCAGCTTATGGGAGCAACGCAGCAGTTGTTGGGGGCACTGCAGCAGTATGGGTGCATCGCAGCACCTGCTGGTAGCACCGCAGCAGCTTATGGAAGCACCACAGCAACTGCATGCTGGGAGCACTGCAGCAGCTTATGGGAGCAACACAGCAGTTGTTGGGAGCACTGCAGCAGCACTGCCCCAGAGAGCAATGCAATGGTGGGCCACCGGTAGACCACCACCGAATGCCAGCGGTGGCCCACCACGGAGATGTCCGGCTGATATCCGGTGGCCCACTAGCTACATTGTTTTCCGGTGGTAGATTACCAATAGCCGCCTGCATGTTGCTGGTGGTCCACCAGTGGCTTTTTGACCACTACCTGGAGTGATGCTGTCTGGGGCAGTAGCTTATGGGAGCACCGGAGCAGCTGTCGAGAGCACCGTATTGAAGCACTGTAGTAGCTATTTATTTATAATTATATATTTGACACCTACAGCACTTGTAAAGAAAATATAATTTCAAAATTATCTTCTTATGGCTTTGAGTAAACAAAATGATGTGAAAACCCCAGGTGTGAAATTCAGTGTCTCCTCCTGTGCATAGTGTACCATATATGGGACCGTGAAAATTGTGAGCGGCAGCTATCTAATGAATAGGCCTACTTGTGCTGCCCCCTGCCGGGTGATGCATTAAATAACAATGATTCAACACCTACGTAGTTTTCTTCTATATTCTATTTTCTGATTAATGTCATTCCATTTCCAAAGGTGATGTAACAATGAGACCGTCAGCTAAAATAATATTGACATTGTAATGATCATGCTGTAAAAAGCTGCCAGATTGTCCCAATGTACCCTGGCCACTGTCCCATAGTGCCCCACAGTCGGGGCACAATGGGACATTTAAAAAATAAATTTATAAACGCGTCACAGAGTAAACTATTACAAATTGTCCACTTTTGAAAACAGTTATTTTTTCCAATATATTAAGAGATAATAAGCATCACCATTCAATCATAAAGGCATGTTTTTATAAATCACAATAAGCAAATATGTGACAAATGTCCCAATGTGCCCCGGTCTCCCCTAAATTAATAAACCTTATTGACACAAAACTGGGGAAACAACAACGTGCAAATGAAAGGGTACCGGATTTTTTTTTATTGACAGAGTGCTGTGAAAGCAAGGACGTGTAGGTGTACGGGTACAATGGAAATTCTCATTGACACAGTTCTGTGGCAACAAGGACGTGTAGTTGTAGAGGTACAGAACACAAACTTATTAACACAGCACTGTGGCTACAAGGACATGTAGTTTTAGGAACAATGTAAGAATCAGTATTATAACAAAACTGTTACAGCAAGGCCGCATAGGTGGAAGGGTATGAATAGACACCTCATTGACACAGCGCTGTGACTGCAAGCACTCTAGGTATAAGGGCATAGTAGAAAACCTTTTTGGCACAGAACTGTGGCAGCAATGATTTGTAGTAACAGATGTACAGTAAGATGCTGTATTGCCACTTTACTGTCGTCCTAAGGAAATTTATGTGTGGAGTAATTTATATGAAACCTCATTGACACACAACTGTGGCAGCAAGGATCTGTAGATGATCACGAGCTTTACGTGGTACCCATTAAGTGCAGATTCATCCATACAGTATAAGAAACTTTTTTGGTGGAGTGTTGTGGTGACAATAATGTGTAGGTGTACAGTAAGACTGATTGACACAGCACTGTAGCAGCAAGGGTGTGTAGGTGTAGGGGTACAGCTATAACCTTTATCGATATAACATTGTGACAACAAGGACGTCTAGGGGTATAGTAAGAAACCTTATTGTCACAGCAATGTGGCAGCAATGATGCGCAGGGGTAAAGTAAGAAACGTTACTGGCGCAGCACTGTGGCAGTAAGGATATGCAAGCTTAGAGTTACAGTAGGAAACCCTTTTGACACAACACAGTGGCGGCAAGGATATGTAGGGGTACAGTATAAAACCTTATTGACACTGTACTGTGGCAGCAAGTATGTGTAGTTTTAGATGAACAGTAATACAGCAATAAACCTTACTGCCACAGCACTGTGGTAGCAAGGATGTGTAGCTGTACAATGATAAACCTTATTGAAACAGCACTGTGGCATCAGAGGATGGGTAGGGGTACAGCAAGGAAGTGTGGGCGTGGGGATACTGTCAGAAACCTTATCGGTACACCAAATTGTAGTGAGAGCAGTAATAAGGTGCAATTGAACGATAATACATCTGTTTGAATTTTACTAGAAATATTGTCATCATGTATATTCTAAATAATTTATGTTACTTACTTTATATTTGTTCCTAGTCTCGACGACAACATGTTTCTTATGATGATTGGTAATTGTCTGGCTTGATAACAGGCAAAAAACACATTTTCGCCACCGAAAATTTAAGCTGTTATAATTGTCATAGTTGGAGAAAGTATGTCCCAGCAGCATGGCGGTAGACTGCAGCCTGAACAGCTAGTGTAATGGCAGCTTTGTCTGGTGAAAATAGCGATTCGCCCTGCTATTACCACAGTACTGTGTCAATAGACACTTTCTAAGAAATAAATCTAATAGTTGGTGTACACAAATAGGTTATAATTTCAAATATGTAGGCTTCATGATATGCATGCCAATATCTGATTTTATGTGTAATCTAAATAATATGTCAATGGATGCTCTCAGTCTGTCGAGAAAACTACGAAGAAATATAACATCAGAGTATAATGAGTACATTTACATTATTGTGCAGGGAATGTAAATCTGATCTCGAATTGGAAAATCATATATCTGTTATTTTTTCTCAACAAGAAATGTCTTTCTTGGCACAATTTAGATTGAAACTGGTAGATTTAGAATAACTTCGATCAACAATAAATTGTGTATGTTCTGTGAGTTGGATGTCATTGAAAATGAGAACAATTTAATCCCCCCCTGTGTCAAAATACGCATGAGTAAATGTTAGTTTACATGCTGATGGGGATAGAGACAGAGAGGTGATAGAAACACTTTTTTTTATTGCAGCAGTTCCTCAGGTCACCCGAGGATAGCGGAGCTGCGCAAAATGCCACGGAGTTTCAGCATTAAATTGCACAGCGAAACCCAAGTCTCCGGCCCTCTGGGCATGTCTGGGGGTGGATCCCCTAGACATGCCCAGACCCCTTATCTAGCGAGCGAAGGAAAACGTTCTTGATAACCCACCATGTCCTATCACCCCCACCTCCACATCATCATCTGTACATCATTCATCTCATCAATTGACTACAACGTTTTTATCGTATTACAATGTCACTTAAATGACCATTTGTGCTGAAAAGTGACGTAAAGCAATAATTTACTACTACTACTTCTCAGGTCACCTGGGAGAAGGACAGACTGGCAGGATTGGCAAATGATTTCCATTACACGGGCAACATTGTGAGCTGTAGTATTGTGAAGGGGGGGGGGGTGAATTTGAATCCTGTACATGCTGCGGCTGTGTTCATGCCGCATTTGATACTGATGGCAGTGAGTTGCATTCCTTGTACCACATTCCAAGTGTGCTGAGCCTCGGTGCAGCGTTGTCATTCAATAACTCAATAGTTGTAGGTTCTTCCTCATATTCAGACATTCTATGAGTAAAAATTGTACCAAGGTGAATCTTTTATTCTGAGAAACGTGTATCTATAGTAACCATCCATGGTTTAGCATGTAGGCCTACACAAAAAACGGTGGACTACTGAGAGTGTAGCATATATGTAAGCATCATAACATCAAAAGACAAAGTGTTGAGCAAATGTTTATTTAGGCCATCGCGTCCGCGTCAGCCCAACATTAAAACAATTTTGTTATTCACTGGAATATGGGGCACACTGCTGACAAACCTGCAAGCATTGGGTCAAAACTCTGCAGTGTTGGACCATTGTTTGTGACGCTGATCTGCCATTGGCCAAACATTCAACAGGTGGGCTGTTATACACATAGATAATTTAAATCTGTCTATACGGTTTTACAGTTAATAATTATATTTCTACATTGCTTTACATAGCGATGATATCAGTATAATTTAAATATGTCTATGTTGTTAAATGAGTTTGATGGGTACACGTGTGTGTACTAACTTCAGTATGTTGATGTCCTGGCATTGTATTGGCTGAATAAACTTGACTTGACTTGACTTGACTAGAGACAAGTGGTACCCACTGTCCACATGCAGAGGTGATCCACACGCGTCTACCATGTCTACCGTTACTACTGACACCTGTGTAGGCCCTACGCTGGCTGCTGTGTCACACAACACTTTATAGGCCTACTGCTGTTTGTCATTCTCCACACAGAGATATCGCTTCCCAGCAGGCATGTGACGTCGATTCAATGCTGGTTTAATATCGTCCCATCATCGCAGACAATGGTTCAACATTAAACCAACATTGTTTCAATGTCCCATGCCTGCTGGGTTAAGTGGACCTCCCCCCCCCCCCCCACACCTCCCGCCGAATACAATGTCTAACACACTAGAACATCGCTTGCTTCCAAATTTAGGTTGTAGATAGAAGAGTTGAATAATTGTTAAAAAATAGACTTGTCAACTGATTATGACGCCATATACCATCTGGCCAAGTGTGATACAGATGACCCAGATGACCGCTACGGGAGCTGAGAGCTCGGGCGACGAAAGTGCCGGCCTCCCGCGAGTAATTTATTGATGGCATTTGTACAATTGATGTAGACCATAACTATATTAATCAATGTAAATTTTAAGATATCTTCGTATATTAGCCGGATTATATAGCATTTAAATATTTTGACGGAAAGGAAAAGCTTTGTATCAATGATGAGTTCACAGCGCGGTTTGTTTTAATGTTTAGTACTGATCAAGATGTAGACTACAATATACAATTATCTCATCATCAAACGAAGGTGAAACTACTCACTAGCTCCAGGTTGCATAATTATTCCTTGTGTTACATGCAATGTGACTTTTCAAGCCCAACAAGATAGGTGACTGCATAACCAGTGTTTTATGCATTGATCATATAAAACACTACCCTGATGACATCGCAAGGCTCTGACAAACTGACCGCCATGTTTTAGCGGGCCTGGCTCTACGGTGATCACCAGAGCGCGCTAGCTGACTAGGGCCAACATCGTTACCGTCTTATCGGTAGGCGGAGTCACTGTCTTTTTTACACGGGCAACTGTGGAAAAATGGCAGTCACTGCGGCCGAGCTTCACGCAATGTGAGTAGCTTGGCTTAGCCGGGTAATAAAACACTATATGTAATAAAAATAATATGAATAGGCATGCCTAGAAAGCGAGCGGAATTATTTTGACTAAAGTAGGGGCTCATGTTACATGTCATGACATAGGCTATAAGCCTAAGTATAAGTCAATGTAACGTGAGGATAACGTGTAGGCTAGACTACACAACAAATGGCAGGCCCTGCCGCAGAGTGTTGAGCGATTCATATATTGTCGGAAGGCCCAGGCCGCCCACTTGCGAGCTAGCTAAAGTCTAAACCAAACAAAAAACATTGGGCCCTGCAACACTGAGTTAGATTACACTACTATTTACAGAAATGTAGTGTTATCTACATGGTCAGTGTCTAAAAAAATAAAAACGGAAGCATTTTTTTCAGATGTCGTCCAAGTATGTTGTTGAACTAGACTAAATTAACTGTCAGTGAGTTTGGTCTTAAATAACTTTGTAAGGGAAATGTTCTCGCAGGGAATTTTTCTACTCGCTAGGTGGTGTATACATTCACATCGGCGATAATCAGGGACGTTGACGATAGATTTTTTCCTGTAAGTATGTGGGGATGGCTGAACTTTGACCTCAACAATACTAATCAGGAAACAAGATGTCAGCGCCCATGAATACAGACGACGAAATATTCAATCTAACACTGTAAACATTAGACTTTGCCTTGGCCTTTCCTTGCTGACACCCGTTGCTGTAAGAGCTCGCTCCCGCGAGCTGGGGCCCTTTGGGCCCCAGCTTGCGAGTCCGCTCGCTATTATTTTTTATGTCTTACCTTACCATATTGTAACGTTACACTTACCATGAGTAAAGTACCCGATAGTGGCGATGAAATAAACCACAGAAATCATGGCTGCAATGATATCTATATCTGAAACATAGGAATATTATAGAGATATATTAATAAAAAATATATAATACGTTTATATATCCTAAGAACATACAGCTATAGGCAAATAGGCAAATACTGAAAAAAAATATATATCCCAGTCGTACCTTGAGGCTTGGTGTAGGTGAGATAGCATGACATAACTAAATTGTGAGTTTAGACATCAGTGTTAATTGCCCTTATCCTGCTGAGTTAAGATATTTAAATATTCAGCCACTTGATGATGTGTCTCGCTACCGCGATGCACAACCTCAAGAGGCTGAAAATTATCGAAACCAAACATTTACAAATCTTTATGTTTAAACAGTGATTTCATTCCCAATAACAGTGGTTTAATCGGCGAATAAAACTGATTAAAAACGACTATTGTCGTGATCAGCAGGAAAAGGGCCGATTGTGATTTATTTTGTCCGGTGAAATATGGTCCACAAACGGCAACCTTTATGGCTTGACAACCTATAATAATGATGTGCCTGGTCTTAGCGGCAGAGCGGTTAACAGCACAAAAGCTAGATTGTGTGATAACAATCGGGCACACAATATATCAACAATGAAAATTTTCTCACCTTTTTTTCATAATATGAATTGCATATTTCATAATAGTCCGGATATCTTCCAGGAGCCGTCCTCCTTGTTTATGTTCAAAACCTATTCCACGCTACCATTTTGACTATTAACTTGCCTTGTGTAATTAAAAAACCTGGGCTATTGGCTTATACGTGATTTAAATCATAGCGTATCAGCTCTACCTGGTATCAACCATAGCGTATCAGCTCTACCTGGTATCAACCATAAGATATCAGCTCTACATGGTATCAACCATAACATATCAGCTCTACCTGGTATCAACCATAACATATCAGCTCTACCTGGTATCAACCATAACGTATCAGCTCTACCTGGTATCAATCATAACGTATCAGCTCTACCTGGTATCACCCATATCATATCAGCTCAGCTACCTGATATCAGCCATAACGTATCAGCTCAGCTACCTGATATCAATCATAACGTATCGGCTCAGCTACCTGATATCAACCATAACATATCAGCTCAGCTACCTGATATCAACCATAACGTATCAGCTCAGCTACCTGATATCCACCATAACATATCAGCTCACATACCTGATATCAATCATAACATATCAGCTCTACCTGATATCAATCATAACATATCGGCTCAGCTACCTGATATCAACCATAACATATCAGCTCAGCTACCTGATATCAACCATAACGTATCAGCTCAGCTACCTGATATCAACCATAACATATCAGCTCAGCTACCTGATATCAATCATAGCGTATCAGCTCAGCTACCTGATATCAACCATAACGTATCAGCTTAGCTACCTGATATCAACCATAACATATCAGCTCAACGCCCATATATCAACCATAACGTATCAGCTCAGCTACCTGATATCAACCATAACATATCAGCTCAGCTACCTGATATCAAACATAACATATCAGCTCAGCTACCTGATATCAACCATAACATATCAGCTCAGCTACCTGATATCAATCATAACATATCTGCTCTACCTGATATCAATCATAACATATCGGCTCAGCTACCTGATATCAATCATAACGTATCAGCTCAGCTACCTGATATCAACCATAACGTATCAGCTCAGCTACCTGATATCAAAAATAATGTATCAGCTCAGCTACCTGATATCAATCATAACATATCAGCTCTACCTGATATCAATCATAACATATCGGTCCAGCTACCTGATATCAACCATAACGTATCAGCTCAGCTACCTGATATCAAAAATAATGTATCAGCTCAGCTACCTGATATCAAACATAGCATATCAGCTCAGCTACCTGATATCAACCATAACATATCAGCTCAGCTACCTGATATCAATCATAGCATATCAGCTCTACCTGATATCAATCATAACATATCGGCTCAGCTACCTGATATCAATCATAACGTATCAGCTCAGCTACCTGATATCAACCATAACGTATCAGCTCAGCTACCTGATATCAAAAATAATGTATCAGCTCAGCTACCTGATATCAATCATAACATATCAGCTCAGCTACCTGATATCAACCATAACGTATCAGCTCAGCTACCTGATATCAATCATAACGTATCAGCTTAGCTACCTGATATCAATCATAGCGTATCAGCTCAGCTACCTAATATCAACCATAACGTATTAGCTCAGCTACCTGATATCAATCATAACGCAGCAGCTCAGCTACCTGATATCAATAATAACATATCGGCTCAGCTACTTGATATCAACCATAACATATCAGCTCTACCTGGTATTAATCATAACGTATCAGCTCAGCTACCTGATATCAATCATAACATATCGGCTCAGCTACCTGATATCAACCATAGCGTATCAGCTCAGTTACCTGATATCAATCATAACGTATCAGTTCAGCTACCTGATATCAACCATAGCGTATCATCTCAGCTACCTGATATCAATCATAACGTATCAGCTCAGCTACCTGATATCAACCATAGCGTATCAGCTCAGCTACCTGATATCAATCACAACGTATCAGCTCAGCTACCTGATATCAACCATAGCGTATCAGCTCAGCTACCTGATATCAATCACAACGTATCAGCTCAGCTACCTGATATCAATGATAACGTATCAAACCTACCTGGTATCAATCATAACGTATCAACTCTACCAGGTCTGATATCAATCTTACAGTGCACCTCTTTTATAATTAATAATCTTCGAGAGCAGACTTGTTGATCTCCCAGCAGCTGTCGGGGATAATGGGTCATGACCATTTCAACTTTGACCTTGAACACTAAAATTATGAGTGAAATGAGACCATGGTTGCCCATGCTTGGACAGTCAATTGTAACATTTATTGATACCGTCGAGGCCCGCTTGTTAACGTTGTCTACGTTGTGTGCGAGTTTTTAAGTATTAGTCTAGTCAAGATCTCATATTTTACTCTTATTATTATAAGGTGCATTTGCCATTTTATGGTGAAAGCGTTTTAAATGTTTCTCTTACCATTTTGGCATAAATTATGCTGAATCCATTTTTTGACAGTACCAAATGGAATGAAATGAAACGAATCGGGCTTTAGGCAACTATTGTGCACATATAGGCCAGGAGAACCTCTTGAGGATGGTGAGATGGCACTGCCCTCCAGACACAAGATGCGAAATTCGGGCCCTGGCGGTCTGATGTCGAGCACGCTACCTCTCGGTCACGGAGGCTCCCCACAATACTAAGTTTTACGAGTGGATGGGGAAGAAACATTTTTGTTTTTTTTAAACCGCCGAGAGCGGGAAACGAGCCCCGAACGCCAGCGTGAAAGGCAGCGGTGCTAACCACTACCCTAGGGCCCCCGCCCTCGACTGTACCAAGCTGAGCAAGCTTGTAAAAATGAAAGAAAACGCCTTGAAAAAAAGTATGGAAAATTCAATTGGAAATCCATATTTTTTTCTGATTTCTGCATGCACAAATCCTAAAATTAGGACTTGAAAAATCAATTATGTTCCAATGTTTATCACCAGAGTTTCAAGGATTACTTTATCGTTCGTGCTATATAACATGACACTGACATAAAGGACTCTGACTGACATAAATCTGCATGCGGTGTCATCACATCTAGTAGCAGGTACACAAACGGGAGCGCAGAGTAAAATAACGGAGCACTCCAATAGATTGTACATTTGTCGGTGTTTCAGTGTCAAGTGCTGGACATGTCCCTTTAAGATACGTATATATTGGGTTCTACATTTAAATGATCGTAAGTCAAAGATTTCCTTCTCTACGCAGTAATGCCGTCAAAGATCGGAATTTGGTAGCATTTGGCACTAATGCTCTACCTGGTGAATATCTTACACCTTTGTGATGCTGCGTCTAGCCTCATCTGGTGAGTGATACCGTTGGTTTGGGTGTTGTTGTTTATGATCACGCATTAAATTCAGGTCATTCTCATTCATCAGATCCACTGTCCTTTCACTGGCGTCTGTGCTAGTGTGGCCCTAAGACGATCAGTACATACACCTGATCACTGCCGATCCTAATTTTGTGTTTAGATCTGAAGATGTATCCCTCACTCACAACAGAGATAAAATACAATATGCTATTTCATTGTAACCACAGATTGGTCTTGGTCTTAGCATTTGTCAAGTTGATCACTCTGTGTACACTGCTACAGTAAACCTGGCCGCCATGAAATCACTAAATCATATATATATTCATCATTAATTTAGATATAGCTGATCTTATTTCACCAAATCTTATGTTTCGATGTAATGTAAATGTAATACAGTAAATCATTCAAGATGGCCGCCACGAACTTAATAAATTTATCACATCTTTGTCATTATTTAAGATAGAGGCTAGATTATTTCATCTAACCGCACGTTTTCGTCATCAAGGGATACAATAAGACACATCATAGCTGTATTGGCTATCATTAAATAGCTTTAAAATAATATGTCATCACCTATTTATAGGTATACATATATATACATATAGGTGGCATATTGTAACCATCAAGTTTATTTATGAACACAAGCGTCCCCACTACTGTCTAAAAATAGATTCAGCGTATCCTAAAATGATTAAAAACGTTCTCAAAACGTTTTAAAGATGAAATGAATATGACAAATTTAAGTTTTGCAAGGTTATAACAGTAAAATCGCATTTTTTTTATTTTACGCTTTTTAAGCAATTCTAATTATTTTGCGTGCTTGCAACTATACATGAATGGATACAGTGCAGACCTAGATGGTTAAAACGCTCTTATTTTAACATGAAATATATATGAGAAATTTAACTTTCGTATAATTCAACTTGGCAAAATCGCGAGCATTGTTATTTCACGATTTTGAAGCATTTTTTGTATAATTTCTACGCTTCGTGCTGTACGTAAATGGATTTAGCATATGTTAAGTGGTTAAAAGTGCTATCAAAGCGTTTCGAAAATGAAATATATGTGACAAATGTAACTTTCGCGAGCATTTTATTTCGCGATTTTTAAGCATTTAAATTTTTTTTGCGCTTGCCACCGTCTAAAAATGGATTCAGCGTATGCTAAAATAGTTGAAACGCTCTCCAAAACGTTTTTAACATAAAATGCCGACAGCTTCAACATTTTATGAAAATGGGACTAGACTATATACTCGACGCAAGATTTTTTCTTGTTCCTGTGTTTTAATTTTGAATATAATAAAATTATACAGAATGGATATCTCATTGTTTTATCAATTTTATAATTTAAGGTGGAATGCGAACTTTTTATAGACAGTTGCATTACTTGTGGTTTTATCGGCTGTTTACTTCAATGTATAAGTCATATGAGGGTAGACATGGTAATTAATATTCAACCAGTGATATTGAGCTTGACATGGATATTCAAACCAGTCAGCTCGCTGTTCAAACAATTATTATGTGACCAATGATTATGACTGTGTTCATATTTACGTCCGAAAAATCATGTGGACATGATGATTAGTATACATTTTGCACAGAATTTCTTGAAAGTGGGCTTTTCTCAAACAAACCATATTTTTTACTGAAAAATAATATTATTGTGTATTTTTTATTACCATTATTATATTAGAAGTAATGTCAAATCTATAACCTAATACTGCAGGATACTCATTTTTAAAAATCTGCATTTGCCCTTGAACCAATTCCAAGGCCAGGAACGCGATTTGTAGCAACGTTGGACCATTTTCTAGAAAAAATAGCCCTGAGAGCGCTGACATAGTTTAATACAAACAATACGTATTATTTTGAAAACGTCATAAAGCTCTTTATATTTTATTTGAATACCTATTTTATTGCTCTACGGCCTTTATAAATGACTTTATAATCTGACGTCTATGAAAATCATATTCTGACGTCTAAAGTTGATCCCCACACCGAAAGGGTAATTGACTCTTCCTTTACCGACTTCTCCCTGATAAAACTACCCCCAGAAACCGACTTCTTTTTTAAAAATGCAAGAGAACATTGCGCCCATTAGTCCTTGGGCCAGACCAAAATTTAGTACCAATTGGGGTGACTAAACTTTATTGTGATTTTCAGTTAGATAAATATATGAGGGGTCTAAAAATGTATGATGGCCTTTTCAGAACGGTAGCAGTAATTTTTGTTTTAAAGACGGGGGGGGTCTCGAAATCAAAAAGTAATTATTAATTATGTCTTTTCATCTATTAGTCCTACAAAAATCCATAACACATCGTTTCTGACATAATTCGAGCCAAGGAATACGTTTTTGATGTTTTGAAAATGATTTAATCAATATTTCGACGACAAATCCAAGATGGCCGCCAATTTCAAGCTGTATTTCTCAACTCTATGGCATAGCTGGTTTATTTATGTCTATATAATGTTAGAAAATGTGTAAGTAAATATTCTAGATAGACAACCAAACTAGCATTAAATTAAACTATGTATGATGGCCTTTCAGAACGGTAGCTTAAGGGCAGTAATTTGTGTTTTAAAGAGGGGGGTCTCGGAATCAAAAAGTAATTATTAATTATATCTTTTCATCTATGAGACCTACAAAAATCCATAATACATCGTTTCTGACATAATTCGGGCCAAGGAATACGTTTTTGATGTTTTGATATGATTTAACCAATATTTCACCAATAAATCCAAGATGGCCGCCAATTTCAAGCTGTATTTCTTAACTCTATGGCATAACTGGTTTATTTATGTCTATGTAATGTTCGAAATTTGTAAGTAAATATTCTGGTCAGACAATCAAACTTGCATTAAATAAAACTATTTTTGTGTATATCTTGTAATATATAAAAGCAGTTTAGTTATCCAAGAGACGCGTGCTTCATAGCACTTGTTGTGCGAACCGAAAGCGTATCTCTGTATGAAATGTGTCACAATAAGGCATACATGTCTAATATTTGTCTATATTATCTATTTTGTTCTTGGTGGAATCAAATAATAAATATTTATATTTTTCCAACAAAATTAAAAAGAAACACTAATTATAAATAAATTAATGATAGCATGTATGGTTCATTTCTTTAGACGTTTTTGATTTAGATACACTGTAATCATATTAATAGTGGTATGCTATATGTGGTTGTTATCATGATTATGTGATTGAGCCAGACCAATATTTAGTACCATTCGGGGTGACTAGAAAAAACTACTCTAAATGGTTTTGTATGCCTTACACATAAACACAAATGTATGATGGTCTTTTCAGAACGGTAACCATGGTAACGATACGGCCTTTTATTTTATGTTCAACGTTTGTTGATATTATCCATTCTTTTCTTGGTGGAATCAAATAATAAATATTCATATTTTTCCACGAATTAAAAAGAAAATGTAATTATGAATAAATTAATGATAGCAGGGTTCATTTCGATAGACGTTTTAGATTAGATACACTTATCATGGTAATACTAGTATATATTTCTTCGGTTGTTATCATGAATCTGTAGCATGGTGGTTATTTATCAACTTTATTAATTATCAACATAGTATATACATGAGTAGCCATGGTCGCTCGATATAGTAGTTTGAATAGGATAAGCAGGTATAGTTCTTCGATTTCAGCGTAATGTATTAAATCCGTTTCACCTGTATAAATGTGAATTCAGCAGTAATGATGATGATAAACAATGTTCTTTTTCAGCTTGATCATTGTTTACGATTTAAAACAGAACAGAAACCAACTGTTCTTTTTAGTGTTAAATCAGAACTAAGCTAAAATTAAATTAAGATGTCGATAAAATAAATGAAATAAACATGCTACCCAAATCATTACCACCATTCAGTTCTGTAAAAAAACTACAGTATTATGGTATACAGTACATGTAAATATCGACATGTAGGCCTACTACTTAGCTATGTGATCCAATCATGTGATACACTATATATATTTACACACAATATGTAAATGTAATGGTGGATATGTTACATTTATCTTTGTTTAAAGTGTGAACACGTCGATGAACGAACTTTTCAATCTATCACACAAGTAATTTGGGTGTTTAGTATTATAATTTATCATCATCTGTGTCATCATCCGAAGAGTGCCTTTTCATCATACATGGGTATACAGTTCTGCATTTGTACATTTTAATTTATTTTCAAGACATTGACACTGGCAGTTTACAAATACGCTTAAAATAGGCCAACACGAGAGGAAATTTAGCACAGCATCTGGAGCAGAAGAACTAGTTTTTATCTTGAGCATCGAAAATCCAGCCGCGATTATCATCAGGACGAGGGATATCAGGACAGATAACCAAACTCCTGTGACATATGCTAGCTTGATATTTGACATGCTGGTATATGGCTATCTCTGCACGATGCCCTTCTTATCCTTGGAAATTTTTATATCACACGTTAATGATTTTGACAATATAAACGGCATGTGAACTCTTGGAGTGCGTCATAGAGATCTGGTGACAGTGCCCAGTTTCAACCAAGATTTGCCTATGCATCTCTAAATTTGTGATTTTTTATAACTACTGTCCATGCACCAAGCTTAATACCTTGACCCGAAAAGGAACTTATGGTGTCGCATCCTGTGTAACAATGTAGCCCTATAAATGTAACACTATAAATGTAGTCCTATAAGGTAATATCTATCAATCTCTGTCGAACTTTAGTACTACTTTGCATATATAAATGACACTATATGTTAGTGCTAAATGCAAGGCTAATAATGAAGATATCAGTGGCATCTGCCACAAGAACAACTTCATTGTAGGTCTAATATTCAGCGGCATGTTTTGTATGAAGCAGCACACGCGTATCTACTTCTTCAGCTGTACCAGCTGGAAGATTAATTATATCGGATTTTTTTGAAAGGATTTGTCCAACTGGTTTGCAGTAGCTCTACAACGGACTGGATGTCAGTTTCATCTTTTTTAACACGTGATGTCTGAAGATCTAAATGAATATTATGAGGAGAGTCGATTTCAATAACACAGCTGCTTTATGGCTGTACTTCTATATTCGGCATTGAGGTAGTATTTACTCACTGCAGATGGTTTTGTGCTGAAACCTAAGGTACCACCTGCAGTTTGGGGTATCCTTGTTTGTGGTTTCTTCAAAAGCTTCGTCAACAGGTATTCAACCAAGAGGGGTTCTTTGCTGATTTAAACGCTGAAGCCTCCACCTGTAAAATATTTGTAAATTGTCGGGTGTTCCTCCGAAAGTCTCATCATTTAATAATTGTATACCCTCATATATTTAGTCTACATGAAAGATTATGTAGAATTCTACTCATTCTTTCATGGTGTTTTCATGAAGTCCCTTGATGGAGTATCCTCACAATACTGATTGCTTACAAGCGAGTTTGGAAGAAACATTTTTTTCTTCAAAACATGGATGTCAGAGTGGGTGAAAAACCTGCATCAAACAGTTTTACCAACTATAAACCAGGGTCCACACCCTACATAAGAAATGTTGATAGTGACCTAAGAAAGTGATGTTTAACTGACGTAACGCGGTCTAAATAGACAAAATGGCCAAATATGTGCTGCCATTTTAACTTAAAGCCTTTATTAATCTACACTATACACCCCTAGTAAAGCTAAAGCCATTTATATGTGACAGTGTCGTTGAATGTTGCATTTGGATGTTACTTTTTGAACGCGCGGCAAAAATATCGAGATTTCGAATGTACATATATGTATGTTATTTCTTCTCTGACATAAAAAATATCTCATGACTTCCTTAACCCTTTCAGCACGGGGATCGTCTTTATACCTCAAAATCTGACGTCTACAGATTCTGACGTATTGAAACGGTCCCCGCACTGAACGAAATACTTTGTTTTATAATGACCGTAGACCCACAGCATAGGTATATTCAAATGGATCGGAAAGAGCTAACTAAGACATTTATGATTTCAAATTGAAAAATCACTTTAGTTTTCATGGCTTATGCAATAATATTTCAGCGCTTTAAAGGTTAAGCTACCGTTCTGAGAAAGGTCATCATACATTTTTGTTCATGTCTAAGGCATACCAAGCTATCTAGAGTAGTTTGTTTCTAGTTACCCCGGAAGGTATTAAATTTTGGCCCAATCATATGACATACCACTATTACCATGATTACAACATATCTAATCTGAAACGTCTAAAGTAATGAACCCTGTTATCATTAATTTATTTATAATTAGTGTTTCTTTTTAATTTGTGGAAAAATAGAGATATGTATTATTTTATTCCACCAAGAAAAGAATAGATAATATAGACCAACATTGGACATGTATGCCTTATTATTACACATTTCATAGAGATACGTTTTCGGTCCTCACATCCTTAAGTGTTATAAAGTACACGTCTGTTGGATAACTGAACTGAATTTATATAAATTTGCAAGATATACAAAAAAATAGTTTAATTTAATGCTAAGTTAATTGCCCATAACTAGAATCTTTGCTTAAAAAAATTCAAACATCATAGACGTAAATAAACTTGTTATATCATAGAGCGAAGAAATACAGCTTAAAATTAGCGGCCATCTTGGATTTGTCGGCAAAATATTGGTTAGATCATTTTCAAAACATCAAAAACGGATTCCTTGACCCAAATTATGCCAGAAACGATATATTATGGATTTTTGTAGGACACATAGATGAAAAGATATAGTTAATATTTACTTTTTGGTTCAGAGACCCCCCCCCCTCTCTTTTAAACTGCGAATACTGCCCTTAAGCTACCGTTCTGAAAGAGCCATCATACTTTTTTAGACCCCTCATATATGTATCTAACTGAAAATCACAACAAAGTTTAGTCACCCCGATTGGTACTAAATCGTAAAAATTCGGCCCCTGGCCCAAGGACTACATGTCACTGACCATTCTGGTTGGCGATTTTCAACCATGCATGTAATTAGGCTAAATATCTCCATTGTAATTAATGCATGTACCCAAGGACTACATGTCACTGACCATTCTGGTTGGCGATTTTCAACCATGCATGTAATTAGGCTAAATATCTCCATTGTAATTAATGCATGTACACATGTGGAATTCGCATAAATGCGAAATTGGTAAAGGAAGAGTTAACGCTCAAAAAATGTTTTTTTCTAGCAGATGAGCATCCAGCTTAACTAAAAGGGCATCTTTAAGTCACTATACATGTAAATGCCAGCCACATTCTCCACTTGAACAGTTAATCACATCTGAGACACGCGAATCAATCAATATATATCAGAGCCAAAGTTCTTGTTCATCTAATTTATCATGTTTGTTCAGTTTATACAAGCGTATCAAAGCGTACTGCGTAGCTAGAAAATGTAGGTATAGGCTTTTGTAAACGAGTTGGATTACTGTAACGTCACTGAGAATGACCCTGAGCCATGTAGTAAACTACTGATGATGAGTCACGCTGGTAGTGTAGCTCAATCACATTATTAACCATTATTAACCGTTTAACCGCGGGCACAACATATTCGTTTTTTTGGCACATTAAGTACCAGCTCTTGAACATGCTATAAAGATAAAACGTGGCATCAATCAGCCAGGTTGCAAAATCGTTGACTTCCATTTTGTCAAATCTGAATAAATTTCACTCAGTTGAAGCTCAGATCGCAGCAACAGACACAAAGTAACAAAACTACTAAAGTAACAAAAATTAAAAGCCTATAATAAACGTGTGCTTAGCTAGATATCGAACACTTCTTCAGTTTGCAGTAGCGTTGGGGAAACTTTTTTTATTAGAGAAAATCTAAAATGGCCGCCACTGGCACATGTTGCCCCATAACTTTTGAACCATTTGCCACAAAATATTGTCTTCGATGTCTTTTCCCATTAATTTTGACATAAAAATTACATTTCTGAAGTTATTTTAGCATTTAATAGTCCCCTTCTGCAGAAATCCAGAATGGCCGCCATCCGCACATATCGCATTATAACTTTTGGATCACTGCTCTAGTAGCTGATGGTGAACTGGTCTTGTATACATCCAGACCTAATCTCTCCAGCTATAAACAAATTGGAGGCCGTTGAACAATTTTTGTTTGGTGACGCATTTGGCACCAACACCAAAATAATGTGAAATCTCCCCCCCCCCCCTTAAGCGGTTTTCCACCACCAGCTACTACTGTATCTTTTGAACCGTTGAGCCCAGAAGGTCATGTGACCCCTCAAAATTTGGGCAATATCGTTGTTATGCGGGGTCAGTAATACATTTGTGTACCCTAACATCGATGGTTTTAAAGATAACGACCTAAAACTGAATTAAACATAATGAAGACAACCGTTACAACCATTTATCGTGTTGATTATTACCTTTTGTACATTTCACACATTCTAAATATCGTAATTTAATTATGTAGACTTCTATATTTTTCAATCATCACAGCAACAACGCACAACACATATTATATATTTTTTTTCTGATACTACTCGGTTTTGTTCTAATACATACATTTTGTATGGAACAAGCAAATGATCCCGGATGGTACTAGAAGTATTACTGGTGTTGTTCCAACATCTGTTGCTTCATACACATACCGAAGTGGGTCTGGTTTCATGCATTATAGAACATTATAGTGTTTTTTGTAGATATTATTCTACTATTTATAATAGTATATCCTGCAATTTATATTATTCTACTAGTTTGAATATTATATCCTTGCCTTTGAAATAGTATTGTGACTAAAATTAATAGATCTATGCCATGATTATGTTAAGATGAAATAATATGTCAGTATATAAAATCAATATTGTGAAAGGCCTACCATAATATTAAACCCGTAGGCTTAGATATGACATGTAGACATAAGGCTTTATAATATCACTATGATGTCTTGATCACAATAAACTAATTTTACACCCACTAAAGACCATACAGGATTTGAAACAAAACTATTTTTACCAAACGATAAACACTTAAAGGGTTAAATTTCAAATATGCATAAATTTTAGCGCCCCTTTATAATAGTTTACTGTATAGTGGCATTGTGATGTCATATACAGGATGGCGTATCTTTACAATCAAGATACAGCAAAAGTTGACGGTGGTAAACTGCTTAAAGGGGGAGGGTATTTCACATATTTCGCTGTCAGTGCCAAATGAGTCACCAATCAATAATTGTTTAATGACCTCCAATAAGTTTATGACTGAAGAGTTTAGGTCTGGATATATGCAAGACCAGTCCGCCATCAGCTATATGGTCTCACCACCCTAAATAAGCCGAAATCCAGGGAGGTGTATACTAATGATGGAATTATCACACAAAATATTTTTAATGCGGCTGTTCCAACCTCTATTGAAACAAAATAAAATACAAAGAAGTAATAATTTTGTGAATATTTAATAAGCACACGTTATCTTCTTTGTCAAGGATATCAGATATAACTGTTTCATGATAACCTCGCAGGGATACAGTGGGTTAAAATGATGTGTGTCTGTTCTGTGAAAGAGAGCACGGATTATAGCCCAATTTTAACAGTATTGACTTTTTTACACTCTAGGGGGCGTAGCTCAAAATCTGTCTGGTAACCATACCCATAGCGGGCCTGTTTTCGAACAAGGACATCTCAAGCTTTATCCTGATATGTCACACTAAATATCTAATAGGGTGAAAAATGGTGAAATCGGCCTGCGGAATTAAGGCAGTTTACATGTGTTTCAATGGGACTGGCATTTGGGGTGGTGAGACCATATGAAAATGACCAAATATAAAATGGCCGCCATCTGTTTCCTAAAAAAATAAGTAATGTTGTGCATTTTGCCTGTAACAATTGATTTTTTTTTCACTTGACTCTGCATCGAAATAATGGACATCAAGCTAAATTAAAGCTATATTTAATAAAAACGTATATTGTAAAAAATGACAAAATACAAAATAGCCGCCATCTTTTTTCTAAAAAAATAAGTAATTTTGTGCATTTTGCCTGTAACAATTGATTTGTTACTTGACTCAAAATAATGGACATCAAGCAAAGTTAGAGCTATATTTAATAAAAACCGTACATTATATGGAAAATGACAAAAATACAAAATGGCCGCCGTCTGTTTGAACAAGTGTATATATCGAGAAAAAAACGGAAAACCCATATTAAGAAAATATACTAACATCTTTGAAAGTCACTATCAAGGGCTTTAACGTAGATTCATAATATTTTATTTCTGCTAAATACGAAATATACATCAAGGCACTAAGTCTGTATTTTGTCCCTCCATTTGGACAATTTCCAACGTTTTTTCAGTGAATACAAACAGGACCTCTCGCTCATGCTAACTTTATATGGTATAAATGTTTGTTAATACTTTTACATTCTCGCGAGCCATTTTTCAAAAGTGATCTTGACCACCGAAGAAGTGACCACAGCCACTTTAAAATTATCTAAACCACTACAAAGGTGATCTTGGCCACTGGAGAAGTGACCACAGACAATTTAAACGTTATCTCAGCCACTACAATGTTCAGTGACCAAGATGACCTTTGTAGTGGCTGATAATAAAGTGCTCTATATTCTTTAATAAGCACCGAAATCACGTTTTAGGAGCTGTCAACTATTGGTAATGAGTGACACATTTATTCCAGCTTGCATGTTAAAAAAATGATGTTCACAATGTGGATACCTTTAAATATGGGTTTTCACAATATAATAGCGGAAAAGAAGACTTTTTCCGGCATTAGCATTGACACATTATGATTGCTAAAGCAAGTTATACTGGTACCACCAAGACCAATACATTTTGTATGGGGTCTTATTATTTGTGATGCAATAATTTAAGGTGCAAATGAACTCCACCCTCTCATACTGTCATAAGAAAAATTCTTTCAAAATGCTCGGCAAAAATAGAAGCGATTACTGGAATCGTTAAAGTAGAAAATTGTCGTCTCGCTCCCTTCCTCAGAGCTATGTATAGTATAGATATCCATTTGGATATCCAGCTTTTGTGACAAATATGTTTCTTTCATGATAATTTTTTTGTAGTAAGTACAAGGGCATAATATGTTGATATTCAGAGTTATGTTGGCAAACTATATTATTGGATCATGACCAATTGCATAAAAATTTAAATATACCAGACGAAATGTCACCCACAATTTAAACAAACTTGAAGTGTTGGGTCAATATAATTACTACACTTATTCTCAGTGTTCTGTCTCTGACCACATCTAGCTAATTATGGCAGTGTATATAAATACCTGGGTCTCATATTTAACTATCATGAAACATTTACGGAGGCAAAAAAGCAATTGGTTGTAAAAGGTAGCAGAGTTATGTTTCTGTTACCACGTAAATGTAGACCGCTCCAGCTACCTTTCGATATTTAACTTCAACTTTTTGATAATTTAGTCTAACCTATTATTTATGTGGATGTGAAGTTTGGACAACAGACAGACGACATTATTGAAAATAAATTATAGATTCTGTAAATACCTATTGCAAGTAAACAAATCAACATGCTCAAACAAAGTTGATGGCGAATTCAGCGTAACATCTCTTGTATAACACGTCCAGAGTAGAACGTTATGTATAAGAGCCGCAGTACACCTAAACTGTCAAATGTTTTTTTATCAATTAATATTTATTCTATACAAACGGAAAGGCTTTCAACTGACAAAAATACATTGGATGTTTGTGTTTTTTCTGGCGTCTGGGATAACCAACTCATCACTGGAGCCTAAATTTATTCAAAAATAAATATAAATAATATAAAAAAAATATTCTCAACAATGGACCTCTGAAATAAATAGCAGCAGTACGTGACTAAATTACAGGATTTGCACAACAACAATAAATCTGAAAACATGTTTGGTAAACTTGTCCTATCACGATAGATTAATTATGGCTAAAATTCCGTGTAGAAACCACAGCCTACAAATTGAATCAGGTTGCAGACGAGATATACGAACTTCAGAATATGTGAGTTGTGTACAAAAGACATTGGTCACTATATCTTTAATTGTCCTCGCTTTGAAAACATACAAAAAAACGTCACTGATACTCATCTTCATCAGTTAAATTTGAAACGTTAATAAATGTACCTAATATGAATCAATTGTATAACATATACAAGTTTATTGGGGGGGAAATATTTGCAAAGTGAGACGTCTACTATAAAAAATGTATATATATATATATATATACATGTACGTAGTATTTTTATGATAAGATAATTAGGTCCTATTGTATATATTGTATATTGTTGTATGCCCATATTGATCTTTTTAGGTGCTAAATGACATGGTCCATCAGATGTATAACAAGTATATATATATATAAAAACAATTGACTAAAATATCTTTAAAATATTTACTTTAAATTTTGTCGTCTTAAGTTTCTCCTTTTCTGGGGGAGAATAATGATGGTGCAAAAAAATAATATAATGTGCCAACATGAAAACATATGCCTAGATTTACATGTATGTACTTACTTGGTCTGTAGTCTTTAATCTGTTCTAATACATCTCACGCATTGTCCTACTAGTGGTCAGTTTATGTTAAAACATGGGCATTAATTGTTCGCTCATCTATTCGACTGTGTCCAAGGTTAAGGCAGCATGCATCAGTAACTTCTAACCACCCGGCGAACTGTCAAAGACATTCTGACATTATACCAACAAAGGGTCCGTGCTAACTGGAGGTCAACTGGAGGTCAACATGGTAAATATATATTTTTATATAATAATTTGTCAGATGGCTTAGTACCAAATGCTGGATTATCGGGAGGATAAAAGCACTATTTTCTTCTTGCGTGTTCAGAAGCTTATCCTGATTGAATAAGCTTAGGAGCCCAAAATAATTATCTATTCAAACATTTTAGAAACCAAGCGACCATAAATAGCCAAACAAAATGTCCAACCGGGCGGGGGGGGGGGGGTCATGATAGAGTAGGAAATGTCTATGACTATGTAGGGGTAGCCCGCCATAGTGGTGTCATCTAAAATAGCCGTCAAAAATACATGACAGTGCAGGAAATGTGTATAACTTTTGCATAAATTAGAAGAAATCGATTATTTTGGTATATATCTATCACCCTGAGCCGAAATCCAAGGGGGTGGCTACTTACTGGAGGGTCCGTACATAAATTACTGACCACCCGCATACAAAATATTATTTTTTTCGTGTTAATTCGATGTACCGTGGTTCAAAGTGATGATTAATCACTAGCTTCACGCTGAATATTCACTTTTTGAATTCTTTACATTTGACTTTAACTGGCTAAAACGCGTCATTTGCCTAGTGTGTACAGATATCTAAAATAAATGAAAAACCAACATAGCAAAGCTAATTATTAGGATGAATAGACATATTTTCCACATTTTGCATAACAATTTCGCAGCAAAATAGCTTGGAAAATCATTATTATTACTTGAAAAAAAAAGTTTTTTAAAGGATCATTCACCAGGTGACTCTAATTTAATTAATGTTTAATGCCCACTAGGTGGCCTCTAAGTCGTGTATAAAATAGAATGGAGCATGTCATGTTTCTGCTGTTAGCTCACCAGATGTCCTCATAGTAGCTTAGTATAATGTACATCAACTGTGGCCATTACTGCAACTGTTAGTTAAATCAAGGAGGTCATATCCCTACAACTGTCTTGGTTAAATGTACAGGGACTTCATGCGAACACAATATGGAATTCGAGCTCAGCGAGGCGCAGTGTAAGCGTGCTGGTCTCATTACCCAGAGGTCCGTGGATCAAAACTATGTTCTGCTGAATAATAATTATTATTATCTTATTTCTATGTCAACATGGGAACTTGTAACGTAATTTGGTTAAATATTGCATCAGCCAGTTAATATGAACATATAATGTAAACATGTCCATAGACTAGAACTGCAAAGTTTTTTAATTTTTGTGCTGCGCATTTACCAGTTAATCTAGATATAGGGACGAAATTCCCGATATTTCGGACATGCATGTCCAAAATAAGAAATTGACAAGCGCTGAGGTGGCAATATAATGCTGTAGCGATGTGATCATTTTTTAAATGTCTTTTTTGCTTGGATACCTGCACCCTCCCCTTTTTTGAATGCATTATTTGCGTTAATGAAATGGTGAACGAAGTGATAGTTCTCATGCTCATATTTTTGGGTGTTTAATGACTCTACAGCGCTACTGCATACTTTTTGCGTTGAGAGCTAGAGTTCCAGCACTTACTTTTATAAGAATTGCTCCCTACATATCATTCACCATCTTCACAAATTTAAATGCATTTGGGCCTACTTAGGTTCAAATCATGGTTGTCAGACATAGAAACTGCCCGTACACGTATTAACCCTTTCAACCCTGAATTTACCATTGTCATCTTCATCCACTACAAGCCGCGAATAGCTGCCGCAATTCTCGACTTGTAGTGGATGAAGATGATTTTATGTGGTTTAAAAATTGAAGACAATTACCACGTACTGGTAAACCAGTTTCATGAGAATTTTCGGTCTAAAACCTTAGTTGTAGGAAAATTAAATCTGAATTCAGGGATGTAAAATGCATCGTGGGTGCTCAAAGGGTTAAACCTCAACTTATGGGAAATATATTGATATCACACTTATCATTTTTTCAGATACATCATTTTCTGATTTATACCCCATCCTCAAATTTTTAACAAATGAGTTACGAGTGGGAAATTTTTGCATCAGTGCTTCCCTTTTTTAGCGGGCGGGGGCCCCAGGGTAGTGGTTAGCACCGCTGCCTTTCACGCCAGAGTCCGGGGTTCGGTTCCCGGTCTCGGCGGTTTGAAAGAAACAAAATTGTTTCTTCCCCATCCACGTGTGAAAGTTAGTATTGTGGGGAGCCTCCGTGACCGAGAGGTAGCGTGCTCGGCCTCAGACCGCCAGGGCTCGAATTTCGAATCCTGTGTCTGGAGGACAGTGTCATCTCAATCATCTCACCATCCTCAGGAGGTTCTCCTGGCCCAGTTTAGCCTATATGTGCACAAAGGTGGCCTAAAGCCCGATTCATTTCATTTCATTTCCCTTTTTTAGCGATAGCAAAGTACGTCGATGGACATGCAGGATTGAGGCCCTGTGTATAAATAATGGTTAAAGGAGAACTATCCCTTCACCATGACCTAATCCCAAGTAATGACACATTTGTGATTATTGTGTCCTTTTTAAAGCTGTACAATCCTGTAAAAAAACACTTTAGTTTTAAAGATGTTATAACACTTGAAAGTAGAGCAGTTGTTGACTACATGAAGGAAGGTGACATATATCATATGACCTATGAAACATGGATATTCTTCATAACTTAAGTGTCACGGGACATAAATTGCATGATACGATTATAATATATAGCTAAATAAGTGAAATCAGCATTCGCGATAAAAGAAAGTGTAAATAATACCCGCCTAAAAATAATAGAATTTAAAAATATTCTAGGAATTGACCAACTTGGGTATTTTATATAATTCAAACGTCTCAGAACATAAACAACAAGATAATGAAGAAATTATAGTTGAATGGGTAAAATCGGCATCTGCGATGAAAAATAAGCCTATAGGTTTTTTTTTCGAAAAACGATAACATTTCTCAGACTTTTCGTCCCGGGTAGAAAATTTGGCACACATACCATGTTGTTCCTTGGCCTCGAATTAGTCTTAAACAGTTGAGTTAGCCTCTCCTACATAAAGTGCATACAAAACTTTGTCAGGATCTAGACAAATAACATAGGTATCAAAATAAAACGAAAAGAGGACATGTATGATGATTTCAATTTGAAAAGAGACCCTCTGGTCTCCCTAGTTAATACGGAAATATTTTAGCTTTGCAAGTGTTAAAGACCACCCATCTCCAATGGAAGGTGATCCATGTAAAGGTGCAGGTTTAGGCCTATAGTTTTATATCAAGGTAGAAACATACTACCGGATTTTTTCACCTGCTGCCCCTCCCTCCCCCTAGTCACTGTATCTGTTCATTCGCGTTCTCTGTTGGGAGTATACAGCTCTGCAGCCATTTTGGCGTTTAGAACTTTTCGTACACATTGCCATCTCTGTCTTACCAGGTACTCATTTTCACCTGAGTGGTGAAGCATTTGAAGATGAAGTGAAGTGCCCATAGACACAAACATGAAAACAATGTCTCATCGTAGAGAAGGGGAAGCATGATATTCTCTTAAAACCTGCATCCACCAGGGATTGGACCTATATAGATCTACAGCAGCTCTTGTAAAGCACCATGCTCTAGCAATCGCGCCACGCCCTTATCGTGTCAGGGGATCTATCTCAGCTGTCAGCGTCCAGGTTCAACGATCTAGAATATATTGACCTAAACTCTGATTGGTCGACAGTCACGATCTTTGTCAATCAGAAGTTAGCCATGTTTTTTGCACACAATTTTAACAATTTGACAAAGTGACTGCGGCGGCGGCTGCGACACGCAACTTCAAGTATTTTGCTTTTGATAAGGTATTTTTTCAGCTGGAACTGAAAAATGCGCTCGCACGTCCTAGGTTTGTGTCGCCGGACGGTTACTTTTCAATGACCCTTCAAAAGTTAAAAGTGTATGCGACTTCAACGAAAAATTCACAAAAAAACCTTTATGTCTCTTGAGTTTCAGCATTTCTACTAAGAAAATTATTTCTTCTATTTCATTGGAATTCTAATAATCATGATTGTTGTATACTGGATTCACTTGCGTTAAGATTCAATGAGTTAGACTGTTAACAAGCTGGTGACATGGGTTTCACGGGGGCGTGATCCAGATTCATCCCATCTATCAGGATCGGCACCAAACATGGATGGATAGTCCGGTGTTACATCCCTGCAATCAATGCCACTCGTCCCTGCTCTCACAACACCCCAGTAAACAAAATTCAATGTTAGCTTAGTGTTGGGGTAACGTCGCAGCCGGTGGGCCAACAGCAAATTAACATAGAAAGAATGTTTTGTGTCTCCTGAGACAATGTCACCTGATTATGTTTGTTATCAACTCTCTATAAAAAGGAGGCTCTCCCAACCCAGTTTAGCCTATTGTATGTACAGGCAAGTTGTCTAAAACCCCATTCATTCATTCATTCATTTCTTCATTCATTCATTCATTCATTCATTCATTCATTCATTCATTCATTCATTCATTCATTCATTCATTCATTCATTCATTCATTCATTCATTCTTTTATTTATTCATTTATTCATTCATTCATTCATTCATTCATTCATTCATTCATTCATTCATTCACTCATTCATTCATTCATTTATTCATTCATTCATTCATTCATTCATTCATTTATTCATTTATTTATTTAATTATTCATTCATTCATTCATTAATTGAATAAATGAATGAATGAATGAATGAATGAATGAATGAATGAATGAATGAATGAATGAATAAATGAATGAATGAATGAATGAATAAATAAATATATTTATTCATTCATTCATTCATTCATTCATTCATTCATTCATTCATTCATTCATTCATTCATTCATTCATTTATTCATTCATTCATTCATTTATTCATTCATTCATTCATTCATTCATTCATTCATTCATTCACTCATTCACTCATTCATTCATTTATTCATTCATTCATTCATTCATTCATTTATTCATTTATTTATTTATTCATTCATTCATTCATTCATTCATTCATCAATTGAATAAATGAATGAATGAATGAATGAATGAATGAATGAATGAATGAATGAATGAATGAATGAATAAATAAATATATTTATTCATTTATTCATTCATTCATTCATTTATTCATTCATTCATTCATTCATTCATTCATTCATTCATTCATGAATTGGCTGCACTATATATGTATATACTTTAGGTCTGTATGTGATGAATTCATGTATGGGAAACAAAAATAATAGCATATAAAAACAGGATATAGATAAAATCGTTCAACATTAACCTGTTAACTCTGCGCTGAAGAAAACAAAAGACAGTATCCTTCGCTTCAGCAGTACTGGCAAGTGATGGAGCGAAATAATTATTGTTCTATGTAACCATCACTGAAATTCTGTCAAGTGCGATGCATATTTTTGTATGTATCTTTACCAAGAAATGAGGTAAAGTGTTATTGGCGACTGACCATGGTGTTAACAGGACAGGGACTTGTGTGTCACGGAGTGTGATCCAGACGCGACACGTCACGGAGTATCAGGATCATGATGGATGTGTGGCCTGGTGATACGTCAATCCTGACAACCGGTCACCCCCCCCCCCCGCTATCACGAGACGCACCGCCTCAATGTTGGGGCGAATCGCGGGGCAGATGGATCCCACAGCATTGACCCGATGGTAATTGGATGTTGGTACAACGTCTATAGAATCAAATCAACATTGGGTCAAATTGTGATTCCTGGGATGAGCTTTGGTTGAACGTATCCGAGGTACGTACAGCCAAACACGATATGTCGAACCAGTGCTGGCTTAATGTTGAGCCAGCGTCTCCGATGCCGGCTCAACATTGAACCAGCATTGGTTCAACATATCGTGTTTGCTGGATAGAGACTCCATTCACACAGATCCCGTGTCGCCGACAAAACAGATTCCAATGGGGATGTGGACAAATTGAGAAATGAAATGAATAGGGTTTTAGGCCACCTTTGTGCATATATAGGCTAAACTAGGAGAACCTCATGGAGATGGTGAGATGAATGAAATGACACCGCCCTCCAGACACAAAATTAAAAATTCGAGCCCCGGCGATCTGAGGTCGAGCACGCTACCTCTTGGTCCCAGAGGTTTTCCCAAATTATTTAATCTATACGGGTGAGCGGTGAAGAAACATTCTGTGTCTTTAAAATTTAAAAGCCGGGGTTGGGCTCGAACCAGAGATCTGACAAATGGAGAGCTACATCTATATTTGACAAAGATACGTCTAGAGCGCTGGTTATATCCTTGCGATGTTCAAATGCACATACGTTTGGGGTTCTGGGTCACTTGCAGTGACGGATCTGAAGAAAGGAGGCGCCAGTTTTTTTTACCAAAGTTTGACCAAAGTACAGCCTCCACCTAATCATCCCCAAAATCAAATGGTTGGCCAGAGATACACCTCTGCTAAAAGTGTTATGCACATCCGTTCATTACTTTGTAAGTAATCTTGTATACGAACAGACAGACAGACACTGTTACAGTCCAACGTGATCAAAAACCCATTATCTACACTTTACACATGGATGTCGCCTAGGCAATCTCTGAGGTCAGAATGCAAAAAAACATTACCTCCTTTGGTGGAGGTAACACACACATACTTAAAAACAACACCGTTTTTTTATCTGTTGATATACCCAGAAAGCACCAAACATTTGTAAAACATTTATACAATGTTGGTCCAGCGTCGGAAACGCTGGACTAACATTGTATACATGTTTTACAAATTTTTTGTGTTTACTGGGATGCGACTGAACAATCCTATCCTTACAATCAATGCGCCGAAATGGCTGCAGGACTGTATGCTCTTTGTGGAGAATGAACAGGTCCAGTGACCAGGGGGTAAGATGTAAAGTCGGATGATAGGTCTTCAGACTTGATATCAGACTATAAAAACCTGCACCTTTTACCCGGCGGCCATAAGGTTTAGCACATCTATATAGCATTAGTTGTGACTTGCTAATGCCTATAAAGATGCTGAGTTCGAATTGGATGGGCCTATACACAAAGACCAAGCACTCTTTTCAAATATACACAGATACACACACAGAAAATACGAGATTATAATTGTGCATCCTTGCCTTTTTCTGTCAAATACAAGTGTTATACATTATTCTCAGCTCGGTAACAAACTGAATGCGTGTGAATATTGTTCTACGTCACTTCCTGCATAAATTTAACCATCTATAGCGATCAATATAATGTACATGTTATAAAACAACCCATCGACTATGTTTAAATAAAGCCAACGGCAGAAATGTAGGGTATTTATATGCTGCGTCATGTTTAATTTTCATAACTTATAATTTCATCTACATTTTTACCACCGTGGACTACATGCTACTAATATTTGCAGTTTTCGGATAATAATAATATCTGCATCTGATAACATTCCTGAATCGTCGGAGCACAGTGCCTGTGATGTGTTCAATGTGGCTGGGTCTACCCTGTTACAAGCACGGTGACTTGATACTATGCCGCGCGCAGTGTATACTAATTAGGAGGTGTGGACACTAATTTGACCAAAAAAATATCACTTATATAACATATACCATTATGATCAGCGTTATTCCGAGAACAATATTTGTGAAGTCTTTGCATATAAATGACAATTTAATATCCTTTTTGAAAGCAATTTTCATCGACAATTGCGGACCCATCCGTTCGTCACTGTAGCCATCTTATTTAGCCGACGAGCTCCAGTCGGTACTGAGAAAAATATTCTGAGGTATCATCGTATACATTTGTATGTGTAAGAACAGTTTCTGCAGCATGATTCCCTGCGTGAGAGCTGTTGAAATGTGTGATGTGATACTGCGCGCGGCATAGTATCAAGTCACCGTGGTTACAAGGCCCCGTTTACAGTTCTCTCGCCCGTATTTACAATTCCGCCAGCCACAAGGTGGCACTTGACCTCCGACCCGCAAGGTCGTCACCCCGACCAATAGACTGGATTCCTCTCTGATTGGTCTGTGGCCTCATGTAAATGACCGCCTTTCCTTCTTTCTGGACAGTATCTGTTGTCTTATTCTATCTGTCAGGGTTTGCCAGTGTAACTGGTTAAAGCTGCCTGCTTGGAAAGTCAGAGATCGCAGGCTCGAACCCCACTCTGGCCTTCAAGTTTCAAAAAAACAAAATGTTCCTTCCCCGCTTACTCGTAAATATACAATATTGTGAGGAACCTCCGTGACCGGCGTCAGACTTGTTTCGTACTTTCGTTGTTTCGTTGTTTCGTACATTCGTTGTTTCGCAATTTTGCACTTTTGCAGTTCCGCACTTTGAATAAGAATAATGCTCAGGTAGCTCAGGCATGATGTGTCAGTTTATTTAAACGAGGTGGGCCTACTCTCACTCAGGTTTCAATGGATACCTGATAAGAGATTTGGATAAGGTCCGAAATGACAGCAAGGTATTTATGTTTAACAACGAGTTGAGTTGCACATGAATTTGCAGGTTCAATGGAATGAGCTTTTCATATTCATGTCCACACCATATCGCCTATCATATTATTTCTATCAATTTCACTGGCGTTCATTCGACGACGTTTTTTTTATATGTGTATACATCTAAATTATAAACTTTTAAGTCGAATGAAATGAATTGATACAGAATGTGGAATTTATTTTTATTTAATAAGTTAATATTTTGTGTGATTTACGCAATAGTCAAACGTTTTGGATTGTAATAATTGGAATGTAATAATTACATCATAGTGTGTTTTGTTTTGACTCGGTATACATGTATTACATTTAGAGTGTTGCGAACTAAAATATCTAAATTTCAACTCTTTAACTCTGTAGCAAAGATGTTAGGCATATATGCCACAGTATTATTTAAATAACAAAATGAGTTTTAATTTTTCTATCATTAGTTACATAAATAAAACCTATTCATTAGCGCAACTAGATTATGAACTCATGGATTTTTTTTGTATCAGTGTGTTCTTGCCCTGCAACCATTGCCAGCCAGTCATTGCTGACGAGCATTGCAAGCCAACTGGAATTGCCTGCTGAAGCTGTCGCCAACGTGTCCAGCATTCTAGCAATATGGGGAGCCAGCAGGCAGGCAGCCACACAATCAATAGTTTGTGGTTGCCTTCCGTACGCTGCTTTGCCCCCTCACTCTGCCCCTCTCAGTCACTTCTTCAGATGTGGACAGGTTTTTTTTGACTCGCTCGTTCAGTTTTTTTTCTCGCGTGGCATGGACCGCACGTAGCTTGCGGCTCCTCATCAGGCGGCCTATAGATTGTTCTGGCTACGTTGTCACGATGGGCCATCGTTGAAACAGCGTTATATTAAAATGTTGCTCTCTCTGGGAGGCACATTTATCCTGTTTTTTGTACAATCGTTGTGCTGCACATGCCATAAGATTACCACTGAGAAAAAAAACATTTTCATGGAACCTCACGTAATAGTCCATTCTCTGGAAGAAGAACTAAATTGCTTAGAAAATTGTATCCAGCGTCTCAGCAGTGCTCAAGCTACAACTCGAGCAACGCGTTTTAATCACTCACTCACTCACTCACTCACTCACTCACTCACTCACTCACTCACTCACTCACTCACTCACTCACTCACTCACTCACTCACTCACTCACTCACTCACTCACTCACTCACGCAAGGTCGCATATTTTAATACTTTTTAATTTATTTTCAATACACGATAATCCCAGCAGATACTTTGGCAGCCACCTGATGATCCTGTCAAGACACTGGGGGACGCTGATCCAGTGCTGGCAGAAGGCAGGGCCAGCGCCACAGACGTTTGCCCTGCAGTCAGCCGCCACTGCTCCACCACCTCGTCACATCCGCCGCTGCGTATGCTCGTCACCGGCGCATGCGCTGTGAGGTTGATTACCTGGGCTTCCTGTCTCGGCACTTCTGTCATTTCTCAGGTCAGATCCCGTTCGTGCGGATGGACGGCTAAAATACATCGCGTGCCTGCCCGCGTCTCATCTTGGATGACAATCTCTCGATCCAGACAGAAAAAAAACAAGGCATAAAAAACCGCGGCTCTCGCCGGCGTGAAATGTAATTAGCAGGCCGCTCGCTAGATGGCGTGTTCCTGACTGCTGATGACAGCCTGGCGACCGCTGCGGTCATATTATCCAGTCAAATGCCCGAAGACTGTGGACGTTTAAAAAACATCTTATGCAACACCTTTCCGCGACCGTTATGTGACGAAACTTTTTGCTGCATATTTTAGTAGCAGAGTGTGACAGCGTGTGTGATAGCAGGTCGCCAGCCCTAACATCGCCCACCACCATGTCCCTCGTGCTTTAGTTTCCTTTCTCTAAAAACTGTTCTTATCTCAGCAAACACGAGACATGAATCAGCTGTTGAATCAATGTTGGGCCAACGTCTGCGACGCTGGCCCAACATTGATTCACCAGCGGATTCATATCTCGTGCATGCCATGTTATTTTTAACAACGTTTCAATAGCGGGACGATAAAAACACCCTAGTTCTAACATTAACAGTGGGTATATCACTTTTTAATCAAGGGGATTCCGAAGCAGCTTGGTTTGGTCTTGTGGAGCCATGACATATTAAACCAACAAATCAGTGCACATAATGAAGGAAAAGACTACAACTGCTCCTAAATCGTCGGAGTCCCGAGCTCAGAGGTGCTGCAAATCCGAATCAGGTTATTTACCGCCGTCCATTTATCGTTCCGTTTTGTCAATCGAGAATGTCGGGACACAGGATTTAGGATGGAAACGCTTGAAGACCGAAGTACAAAGTGTTATGAGGTTTTATATCCATACATATAATAACTACTTAATTTTGCTTCCGTTTGATATCAACATCTGCTAAGCACAAAAGAAAATCAATATGAACGTAAAAAAATAAAGTTCGTTTTCTAAATTCATGTTTTGTAAATTATTCAAAGTTGATTTTTTAGAAATTATTTGAAAACTGAGTGTTTAGTGTAGCTTTGCAAGTTCGTACATGTATTACTAATGAATTTATCATAAAATTAATGTTCAATGATTCAACAGATTGTGATATAGCTGGCTACGAGTTTACATGTGTCTATTATACATAGTCAATGCGTTGAAGTCTTGTAGAACTGTAAAAAAGTGAAAATCATGTGTATGAACCGTCAGCTGAATTAAATAATGATGACAAAGAATATCACTTTTCTACTCTGTTTCTTTATACTGTAATGTAGTTACTCTTCGAGTTGACAGATATGATCTGAGCGCTTCAACCAACAGTTATTGCCCTCGTGTGTTACTTGTGTGTCTTCTCTTTTTATTAATGCAACCGCGCCATGATATTGGATTATATGCAAGTGCGGTACAATTTTCGGGTTTTCACCTGCGTACACGCGACGATTCACATGTTTTAATCTGGTGTAAAACAGTGTTCTTATAGATAAATGTTTTTCAACTAAGCCGTTATTGCCTTTTACATTGTTTACTCATCTGTAAATGATTTCTTCAGCAATTTCCATCTGTAAGTGAATAAAAAATCAGTTATTTATAAGCAAAATACATTATAACCACGCAAAGAGACAAAAGAAAACTACTTTCTTTTTGACATAACGTCCCCTTGCATATGAAAGGGTGTATATTCCACTTTAAAAAGTATCAAATACACCATTTCATATCCAAGGGGTCGATAATATGTAACTGGATATTTTCTGTCACTACTGTTAAATCTTAATGGCGTATACCGGCGTTACAAAGGGTAGTAACTGTCTACTTTTCAAGTAAGCAATTAATGCTATTTGCTTTTGCACATCAGTGTTCAGGTATAATATAGAACAAAAGAAAACTACTTTCTTTTTGACATAACGTCCCCTTGCATATGAAAGGGTGTATATTCCACTTTAAAAAGTATCAAATACACCATTTCATATCCAAGGGGTCGATAATATGTAACTGGATATTTTCTGTCACTACTGTTAAATCTTAGTGGCGTATACCGGCGTTACAAAGGGTAGTAACTGTCTACTTTTCAAGTAAGCAATTAATGCTATTTGCTTTTGCACATCAGTGTTCAGGTATAATATAGAACCGGTGTATTCATTTCAACACGTATAATGGTCAGCGGGAGGGAGATGGGGTGATACAAAACTGGCATCTCTCTGAGATGTTGCTCCCACTAAAACTACTAGTCCGATAATCTGTGCTAGTAAAGAGCCTTTTTATACAGAAAATGCTCCGTTTTTTTGTGTTGTTTTCTGGGGGGGGGGGGGCAGTGGTGTGGAACGGTGCATCTAAAAACGAGTATA
This sequence comes from Flabesymbios commensalis, assembly GCA_964017125.1. Lineage (NCBI taxonomy): Eukaryota > Metazoa > Annelida > Polychaeta > Terebellida > Flabelligeridae > Flabesymbios > Flabesymbios commensalis. The sequence continues at coordinate 24,607,827 of OZ024908.1, read as the reverse complement.
CACGTACAAGTGATCTGTGGCGCACCCTAACAACAATTGTTGTCAGTGATCCCTGTACACTGGTGTGTGCATCCAGTAGCCTTAGTGTTTTCAGTGTACATATCGACATGAGCCAGGAGAGGCCAGGATGGGGTCGCCATTCCGCTGCAGCAGCCTCTTCCCAGAGAAGATATTCTGCCTTAATGTCTGTCTAGTGTCTGCGACGCTGGGCCATCAGTAAACCAGCATAGCGTCTTCAGGATTTTGCAGCAGGTTAATTGGAGGCCTAGGAGGCTGGCACACTGCCCACGCCCGGGCCTGGCCCTCAGGATTGGTCTATGTGCCTGACCCCCAGCCCTCCTCCGCTACATACTAATGTCAGGCCGCTTATTTATGACTGCGGGACCTCCCTTCTCCGTATAATCCACCTCGGTGGTTTACATTATGCAGATGAGGGGACTACTTTTCGCCCGCGGAGCCACACAGGTCGATCCTTGGCGGTGGTGCGGCTGACCCGCCGGAGGGGTGGGGGTGGCACGAGGTGGGAATGGCATAGGGATGCTGACTCCACCCCTCGAGGTGGCTCGGGGGTAGGGGGCAGGGATGGAGGCAGCGGGCTCGGCCTGCCCTCAGATGCTGCCCTGCCTCTGGCCAGCATCAGCAACAGCAGCTACATGCCATCACCCTGCAGGGAGCGACCAGAGCGCTCAGAGCCACCAGGCCACACTTATACCGCTCTGCAAAGCCAATATGCAGTAACTGCTTGCTTTTCAAGCAAACAGTTACTGCCTATTGGCTTTGCACTGCAGAATAGCAGTGAAGGCATCAGAGGCATGCAACATGCCGCCTTAAAACTCATCCATGTCGCCACCAAAACCAAGTGAGCCAGCGAATTGCAGTTCCTGCAACGTGAAGCAGCATCTCTAAAATTTCCAAGTACGCAATTGCTTTCGAAATGTCTCAGAGAGGGTTCGAGCCCAGAAATAGAGGTGTGTGGGGGAGCACTTTGCCAATGGTCTCCCACCCCCGTTCCCCCTTGAAAGTAATCAAATCACCCGAGACAAACCCAATAAATGGCCTTTGTTAAATAGTTTAGGTGTTTATGTTTATTTGAGGCGGAGGCAGTAGCTTAGCATTAATCTGACATAGGCTAAACATGTCTTGCTTTCCAGAACGCTGCTCAGGATCTGGGCCAACCATCTGGACTGCACCGTGTGATCCCGGGCGCGTTTTGTTTTTCGCTCCAGGCAGCCAAGGTAGAAAAACTCACACACCAATTGCCCTTCCTGCCATGCGTGTAACACTACCAGGACAACAAACACCAAATGTGCCCTCAAAATCACAACCCACGTCAGGGTTGGGTCCGATTTGCTATTGTGTCGAGTTCATTCAGGCCGATATAGGCTTTACATCTAAATGTTTTTCGTTTCCACCCCTAACCTCCAAGATAAACAATCGCACAGGAACTCACAATTTAGCACAATATAGTATTATAAGGTTGACTCCTAGTGTGATAATTTGTTAGGGTATCTTTTTATTTGAAATTGGAAATGCTGACTGAATTTCCATCTTCAAACAAACCCCCCCCCCCCTCCATATTTTTGGACATGGACGGCGCATGTCGTTTATTTTAAGACTGTGTTTTGACTTGATGAGGTGATGCTATGCTGATTCCCACAATAAGATGTTGCCGATCTCACCGTGATTAAACAGAGAAACTCAAGCATAGAAATTGCAAAAAGATTTAGTGAAATTTTTGAAATGGGCGGGCATAGATTACCACAAGGTGTTCCTACTCCTTGACCATCGCCCGTCAATCTGGAGGACCATCGTGAAATTTTCTACCGCAATTCGCACCTCAAGATGAATGAAAATCACACGCCCCATAGCTGAGACAGCGAACGATCACAACAACTGGATTATGAAGTTTCCTGAGATTTCTAATTTAAAAATAACAATTCCATCCAGTTGACTCTCGAAATCAAGCAACATCTCAACAAACACACGACGCTAAACCAATGCTGATTCAATGCTGACCCATCGTCTACGACGCTGGTTTAACGCTGGTTTAACATTAAGCCAGCATTGGTTCAACGCATTGTGTTTGCTGGGATATTGTTGTTTACACGTTCAAGTAGTCTTTTCGCATTTATGCTGCAAGTGAGATATGTTGAATAAAATTAATTAATTACAATATAGTTAAATTCATCATACTCTTATTTCATTTCATATATTATACTAAGGTATTTGTCTTAAATCAGATAATTTTCAATCATGTTCAGATTGCAATTGCTTGAGCAGTTTATATATCAGGGTGAATACAAACAGAGAATAAAGCTGACCAAGAGAGCTACACAAACAATCCATCGTGATCCATCCCATTAGGAATCCTAAAATTAAGATTATCTTAAGGTTCTCTTGTTTTCATTGGAAAAGTTGAGATCGCGAATTCATCAAAAATAAACATTACTAAAGATATGATATAAGCCAACATGTGTCGTGTATATGAATCATTTTTAATCATTTGGAATTGAGGATCGCGATTGAAAATTTAGACAATGCATGTTGTCTAATGTTGTCTAATGCTAAGAATATAAGGTGATGATATTTTGAGGTTTGGAATAGGCCTACTGGAATTTCGGGGTGCTGTGCCCAGCCCCGGGGAATAAATCCAGTATTCCCCCTCACCCCCGGCCCGGGGTGTTACGTACCCCGTCATCTGTGTGTACACACAGACCCGGGCCCCCCAGGCAGGCAGCGCGTGGCCCTCAACCCGTTACCTGACCCCTCGCGGCAAGGAGGGGTGGCGGTCACAAACCACACCCGGCCGGCCAGCAGCCGGGGAGGAGGCCCCACCTCCCACCGGGCGCCCGGGGGAGGGTCGGCCCCGGTCACCGCCGGCCGGCACTGACCGCTCCAACAAGAAGCCATCGCCTGGTCAGCCTCCAAGTTGCCAGCCTGGCTGCAGTTGTTGCGATGCGCTTTTGTTGTCGGTGCTCTGGGGGTGGGGGAGGGCTGCCATAGGGCGGCGGGGCGGCAGGCCGCTAATACATGCAGTAGACGGCCGGCGGTCGTACAGGAGCGCGGCATCAATTGCTCCAACTTCACCAGCATCACCACCACTAGCAGCAGCAACAGTAGAAGCCGCATCAGCTCGTCACCTCCATATTAAAGGGACGTATCTGCCACTTTCAAAAGTGGCAGATACGGCCCTTTAATACGGAGGTGGCACGAGGCCCATCTGCAGGCTAAATCTGTCTACATCTCTAACCTGGCCATTATTAGCTGCGCCCAGCTCATCAACCCATCATTGGTCACGATTGCAAATCTGACCAATTAATAGGCAGATAAATCTGTGTCAAAATTTCGAAAAATATCGTACCAAAAAATTGAACCCCTATCGTGATTCGTGAAATGTCTCGAAAAATAAAAACAAAACGTTACAGCAGTCCCAGAAATAATGCCCAAATAAAAACATTGCCAGCTTCACGCAATTTTTATGGGGTGATACACCTGATATTCTCCATGTGCAAAAATCCCAATTAGGTCCCTCCATTTTTATTATTATGCTCACTGTAAGACAACGTGGAATATTATGAAAAAGAATATGATAAAAGCATAGAGGGCGAAGCATCACCCATGATCTCACATTCGTATAATTGTAGAAAACATTGATTTTCACCTAGTAAAACATAAGACGTTGACCCAATACTGGGATACTAGAGCGTGTCCTTTGTATAAGGCCACTGCCTATCATGACATCACCTAGCGTCCCCGGCTGCGATTATGAATAGATGAGCATTGCTCTGCAAAGCCAAATGCCGTTGACAAGCTGTTAACTGCCTTTTGTTTTACCCGGTCAGGTATAATGGTTCAGTAATGGCTGCAGAATTCAGATTAAACATAAAATATAATGAAGTTATACTATACTTTATTCACCCAGGCATCGAACCCCGACCATGACGTTTTATGAGCAAACACACTACCTCTTGGTCAAGAAGGCAACCTATAGTAGCAAATACCCTCATTTATCAATTTACAAAGCAATGTGTCTGTATGTACTTTTATTTTAATGACAAGTAAATGACTGGTGGTGATTAGCTCATGCTGCCACGAGTTATAATGTAATGCCGTCAATTCGTCAGGGAGTAGAGAGCAATACTTGGCCCGAAATCCTTAGTCCTACACGCACGAATTTCAGTTCGGGGTCGGACCTGCATGGCCTCCCAAAATTTATATTGGTCAATTTTATAGCGGGTGACATCATCGCAATGCTTTGTTCCCTTTGCATAACAGCACTGTGGTATGCAATGAAGCTATCAAGGAAACCCATCTTGTATTGTTTTCCTCACTTGGCCGTGACATCTTGAGTGACACGGGAGAGATACTTAATGGAAAGCATCACTCCCAGATGCTGCCAAAACGAAGACAGAGAGCCAACCTATTGATGATGTTACTGGCTGTGAATTATCGGACCGATAGCCGTGCGAGCGATGAATCGCCTTAATCTATAAAAAAATAATTGTGCTATAAGAATATATTTTGTAGTGCAAAGCCATAACGCAGAGGAACTGCTTAATGTTCTTGCATTTCGCCCTTGTATATCAGTATTACAGCAGTCTTGCAGCCAATATAGTCTCTTATTGGACTGAAATTAGAAACATAAAAAAACAAAGCTTTGGTAAGCTCTTTGACGTGAAGCACTGAGGAGTCTATTTTTTCACCACAAGGGTGCAGCACTGTGATCCGGTTACACCGCGCAGGCGCATTGTCGTCATTCTATCTCGGTTGATCATTTCTGCTACACAGCTAATCCCACTGATCAAAATGACAATGTGCGTCCATCAGACACGATATACAGACTCAATGCCGGTTTAATGTAGGCCCACCATTTGTGACGTCGGCCCAGCATTAGGTATATTTCGCGTGGCCACAGGTTGATGTAAAAACCTTGTACCACTGTTTTCTTGCTGTCGAAAAAAGAGTATCACATCTATATTCTATTCCCCATGCAGCTATAACACGAAACTTCTACCCAACATCATTGGGGTAACGCCTTGTATGTGCTGGGCATACTGAATCAGAATAAAAATATATTATGAAGTAGTTTCAGCGTTTATTATTAATTTCAATCACAATACAATAAACAAATGTATTTGTTTGTTGGCTAAGTAACTGTTAAAACATGTGTCAAATTCGTATAAATTATAAAAACAAATTATTGAATGACGCAAAAATTATATAGATGAAATTCATAACCCGATACTAATTTCCCATATGGTAGACATTGGTGCAATCATATTCAGCATGTCTTTCAAATACTTGTATAGGCGGGTCGATTTATGCAAACATTCACTCGAACCCCCCAATAATTATAACAAAAGGTTTTCCAGTGGTTTTGTTATCTATGGGATGTACTTGAAACCATGAAAAAAGTCTATCAAAATCCGACTACCAGAAGGGTATTATATAGGTCCAAGATGGCCGCCGTTGACTTTGGAAGAGATAATTGCTATGAAGCATTTCACTAGTGTATAACTGCTGTTTTATGTCTATATACTCAAAGTATTAAGTGTCGTAATATCCACTGGCCCAATGTCCTGATGTCTGAATTACAAACATACTACAAGCTGCATGTATTTGTATGGTGATGTAGTTATAACTTGTACAGAGCTCATGGATAGCAATTATTTCGACCTTTTTTTGGAAATTGACTTTATGGAATCTTCTAAACGCACTATGCTTTCACCATGTTTTTAATTAAGCATGCTCAATGTGAAAGCGTAATTTTTAACTTGACAAGGAATTACAAGGAATAACAAGGTATTACAAATAAAGGAGCAGAGGCGTTGAATGGCAATGGGAAGGCATTGAAGGGTGATGAAGAGGCGGTAAAGGATGATGGTGAGGCGTTTGAGGGTGATGTGTAGGCGTTAAATGACGAAAGGGCGTTAAAAAGGGCAGCGGAAAAGTCGATGAATGGGCATGTCAAAAAGACTACACAAAGGCATGAGCCGCATTCGAAAGCATTGGGGCAACGGGAAGGCATTGGGGCAACGAAAAGGACGGTGGTGAGGCGTTTGAAGGCGATGTGAGGGCGGTAAATGATGACAGGGGCATTACAAAGGAAAACGGAAAAATCGATGAATATATAGGCTGGTTTAAAGGCGACACAGAAGCATAAGGCGCCTTAAAAGGCATTGGAGAGGCGCTAAAAGGCAACGAGGCAGCGGTAAATGACGATAGGAAGGCGTTAAAGGGCGCCAAGGAAGCAATAAAGGGTGACACAGATGCGTTAAATTGCGATGAATAGCGATAAAGAGCGATAGAGAAGAACTTAAGGGCGACGAAGAGGCGTTGAAAGGTAATGGGGAGGCGTAAAATGGCGAGTGCGATGCGTTTAAGTGTGTCGGGGTGCGTTAAAAGGTATTAAGGGGCAATAAAGCGTTGAATGACGATGGAATAGCATCGTTAAGGGGCAATGGTCTGACGTTAAAGGGGGACGAAAAGGCGTTAAAGGATGATGGGGCGGCGGAAAAGGGCTACAGAAAGGCAATAAAGAGGCGTTTAAAGGGTGACGCAGATGCACAAAGGGCGACAAAACGACTTTAAGCGCGACATGGGTGCGTTAAAAGGTGACGGCTAAGAGTAAAAGGGCGATGTAGAGCTATTAAAAGGAGACGAGGAGGCGTGAAAAGGCATCACAGATGCATTAAAAGATGAACGAATGCTTTGAAATGAAATAGGGAGGTGTAGAAAGGCGATTAGTAGGTGCTAAAGGGTGCCGAAAATGCGTTTAATAACGATGGGAATGTGTTGAAGGGCGAGACGTTAGAGACGTTAGAGAGCATCTGGTGAATTTAAATGGCAACAGAAAAGCGTTAAATGACGACACATAGGGAGGCGTTGAAGAACAGTTTATTCAGTCAACGATATAGGTAATAAACCTTATAGCCACAAATATGATATTGAATCATCAAATTACTACAAAAAATGCAGTTCAAACCACATCAAAAATATGTATTACACTTGTTTCTATTTTTATTTGTGGAAAATGTTTTTCGAATGAGACTTTGGATCAAAGTAGTACTGGAAATGGATTTTCTAGTCAAAATTAAATTAAAATGAAGTATTACATTGTGTGTTATTTGTATTGTTAGAATAATATTTTCGCTCATTTGACCTTCAAATTGACATTTCGATTTCAAAGATGAAGGTGAATCACTAAAATAATACCAGAAATTTTCAGGATCTTCAAGTCTGCAGGTTAGGTTAGGTCCGTTAAACGAAAAATAGGTATTATAACACTTGTTCTAACTTGACCTTAAAATTGACATTGAAGACATATAATCTTAACAAAATTATATTTTTTTACATTTTGACCTTATTATTTACTTGATCTTGAAGATGTCCTTGAATCACCAAAGTTTTACCATAAATGGATTTACCAGTCAGAATCTCCCCAATAAAGATGTATTACACATAGCTTTTGGTGATATTTGTATTTTGTTAAAAATAATATTTTCAGAAATTTGACCTTAAAATTGACTTTTTGACCTTGAAAGTTGCATTGAATCACCTTGAATCACAAATATAAGACCATGAAATGATTTACCAGCCCAAATCCCATGAAAATGAAGTATTACACATGTTCTTAGCTTTATTTAGTGAAAAGCATATTTTTGATTAATTGACCTCGAAATTGCCCCTTTTCATTGATGATGAACTTGTATCATGAATATAATAATTATTATAAATGGGTTTTTTCTAGTCACAATTACACGAAAAAAAGGGGTATTACACTTATTCCTACCTATATTTTGTTGACAAATCATATTTTAATCTGAAGTTGACCTTTGACCTTGGATTTTGCCCCCCTAGTCCCACCGCCAGATTTTTGACACTTCGAGCTCCCCAACTCTTAAAAAAGATTTCAGACAAGAATCATAGTTTAATTGTAAATTGTAAGCAATTTAGGATGGCTTTACCGAATTTCACTGCCTATTTCGACCATCTATTTTTAGGGGGTATATTTTTATAGACTTTTTTCTGTCATTCATTATATCAAGTAGGATAGAAACCCATTGAGAAACTTTTTGTTTGTTTTTTTTTCTGGGGGGGGGGGGGGCAGGTGCTATATCGACCCGTCTAGTAGCCATATAATGAAGTGAAGAGCTTGTAAGTATCGGTGAAAATGAAGAAGTAAAAAGCATGTCTCACTGCATAAAACGACAAGTCGATGCGCTGAGATATATGTCTATGTGTCGCCTCCTGGTAAATAGGAATCCTTACATACCTTTGCGAGACTTGGCCTTATCAAACAAATGTATTTGCTAGCCTAAATCAGAGGGGAGCGTGGCATAGAG
>OZ024908.1:24586982-24596982 GCA_964017125.1 Flabesymbios commensalis | reverse complement strand
GCGTTCTTCTCCAGACTGACAAATATTTATGGCCTCGAGAGAATTGTGAAATGTGTATTATAGTGAGATTCAGATTGATCCCTATCCGCCAGGATTGTGCTTATCTGAGCAGCCAGCTACGTGGTGGATTCACGCCAGATCCGTGCCCAGTAAACATCAGACGTCATCCGAGGTAGCCTCAATGCTGGGCCAGCGTCCCAGACAGTGGGCCACCATTGAATCACCTTGGGTGAACATCCCTTGTTTGTTGGGATATGCACATTGGTAATGACTCATCCCAGCAAACGCCATAAATTCACCCAATTGTGGTTTAATGTTGGTCCACCGTCTGCGACGTCTGCGACGGTGGACCAGCATAAATCACAATAATTGGGTGAACGCATTGTGTTTGCTCAGATTCAAAGTCATAACATTTGAACGTCCAGATAATTTACATTTTATTTGTAAATGTTTTTCTTATGAACTCGGTAATGTTACAGTTCAACTGTTCAATCCTGTTTAAAGATATATTTTTTTATTTTCAGATTACTTCTAATTATCGATCAATTATAAATGCTAAATTATGTAATATAATAATTGCATTGAGTTTACGATGTGCTAATAACAACAAGTATAAATGCGTGGACAATTAGTACTTGACAGTGTAAAATTTGGCAAGGATATTTCAAGTATTGTGGATGAATAATGCTGTGAATGTCTGTACATAGCCCACACAAAAATAAGATGCATCACAGGCCAATAATTGTGAATATGTATCTCAACAGCCATGATGCCAAGATACATAGAGATGTATTCAGCCGTGCAAAACCAAAAGGTAGTAAATTGTTTACTTTTTAAGTAAGCAGTTACTGCTTTTTGGCTTTGCAGAGCGGTATTATTGGGACATTCTCAATAAATGAGATATTTATCTTTCTCTGCCTGTAGCTCTCTGATGGTCACCTGATGACTTAGTCACTGTTGATAGCAGGGATCACTCCATGAATCAGATCAGGGATCACTGGAGACAATCCTGTTGTGTCATCCTGTCAAAAGCGGATCTATCGGCTTCACCGGACGGGGCCTGAATAACTGGTGGTGTCAACATATGTGTCAGGATATTACTACATCATAATAACAGAGTACAGTGGAGATTCGGTAGAGGACCGCAGTATGAACCATTTTTGGCCATTCCCAAATTTTCTTCTATTCACATAATGTATTGTCAAATTTAGTTAGAGAACAAAACAGAAACTATGGACAGGCCTGAAAACAATTTTTTTTTTCTACAGCCGAATGAGGCAGACAAGGGGAGCAGTGCTGACTGGGTCCACTTGAAGACAAGTGTTGACTGGATCCACCAAAGGGATCAGCTGTGGCTGGATCCATTGATAGGAACGCATGGATGTTTAGAATTTAGTTAATTCATTGTAGGCCTACATTATAAACATTGTTTAATAAGTTGCCAATGTTGTGTAAAACTGTCGGAATAATTATAATATTACCATTTTATAATGCTTGTTTGATTTAGTGCAAAATTTGCTACTTTTGTGCTATATCAGCGACACCTGCTAATCCCTACTATACTGCTCTCCAAGGCCGAAAGGCAGTATCTGCTTACTTGTAAAGTAAACATATACTGCATTTTGGCTTTGCAAAGCAGTATAGTCGTTTTTAATTTGATTTATTTGCCGATCAAATCACTGTAATTGGGAATGAAGTGAATGTTTAAGCATCAACATTTGCAAATGTTTCGTACCAAATTAAACAAAAATGTGTATTTTTCAACCACTTGAAGTTGTGGGTCGCGGTAGCGAAACACAACTTCAAGTGGGTGAAAATGTACATAAATTAACTTAGCGGGATGAGGGTTAAGATGCGAGACAAAACAAAAATATTTCTTTAGTAGAATGTGTTTGGAAATTCCATATTATGTGGATGTTATGGTAATACTTGTTACTGAGTAGCATAAGTTTATAAATTCAAATGAAAACATTTGTTCTCATTTGTACCAATTGATCAAGCAATTTGTTGTATAAAAGACCTTATGCATGTTAATGTCAATAATATAATTGATCAAATAGTTTTATTAGATGCTTAGTTATTCAAATCATCTAATATGGACCAGCTCTATTTTTTATAAATCGTTATATGTTTTGTAATTTGAAGCTGGACATTGCGTAAGCAATTCCAGGTTCAAATAAATAAAAGATAAACGCTATTGAGCAGGATAAATTATGGTATGATGTATTACGCATATAACTGAGCCAATGTTATCTATGTTTTTTGGTACTATGTATTGATTCTAAAATCAATCAATCGATGAAACATGTGATAAAACAGACCAACATAATGACAACATACTTTATTAAAAAGTGAAACAAAAATAAAAGTGATAAAAAGTAAAAAAGTTTTTCTTGCGATGGAGAAGCATATGAACAAATTGGTATGTATGGTACATGTATATTGCTGAAAACATAACAATACACACATTCATGCATAACATAGTATATAAGAATTTGCATATTTATATGCAGAATCAGGAATAGCAGTATTAAATAACATCAGAACAATAATAAAGCGAACACATAATAATTTACCTCAAACATGCTAAAGGACAAGCCGAATGGATTTCAATGTGTTTCAAATAAATGTTAAAATTGTTATATATTTATTTTTAATAAATAATACATATTTGTTTGCTACTGCTTTTAAAGGGTTATAATTTAGGGTAAAATAAGAATCATCGGTTGGTACTGACAATCTCATTCGTCACCTTGAATAAGAAAAAGAATATCTGCCGTTTCACAAACTGGCAGATGACGGTGACGGTATGTAGGGCATATATATATATGTGTTTATCTTATATTTACAAACCATAAGAGAGCTTACGAAAATCATGTGATCAGGGTAGTTCACACGCATGGTACGTCATCATAGCAAAAGATTTACAACACTTTTCTCAACACTTTTCATACCTATCCCAGCAAAGACGACACGTTGAAACAATGATGTTTTAATGTTGGGGCAGCGTCGCAGACGCAGACGTTGGTTCGCATTGATGATTGACCTATAATGTAGTGCCGAGTAGTCATTTATCAAAATCATTTTCATTTGACTTTTAAAAACGCACTTGAAGAATACATATCACAGAAGATTAGCGTTGTTAAACATACATGTGCGTACAAAAGATGCAGAGAAAGCCCTGATTTAAAAAGATATATTTAGGAAATCTACCAAAAATAGTTTACTCACTGTTTATAATTTTTGTGGAAGAGAAATATACATAACAAAGGTAAATATGAACATAACCTGATAATTTAGAACATAAGAGGGGTATCACCCATGCACGTGCAGCTCTCAATTATCGCTTCAGGACAAATCTGTTGATTACTAGCACAATAAACATTCTAAACAAGTGACACTTATGCCTTTCTTACACTGGAAATTAAATACAGTTAAATGAGTATTTTTATTGTTCTAAGGGATATTGTCATATTCAAAATTTTATAATATGAATAATATAAAATATACATGTGAAGCATAAATACCTAGAGTTGATGAAACGTATATTTCTACTATACTTAGTCAAGAGATGAAATAAACATAATAACTGTATCAAGTGATTGTTTCTTCTTCCATTTTGTACAAGGATCCATAGCTATTTAAATAGTGTAGAATTCTGTTACATTTTTTTTAAATATGCAATGTGTATCTCAGAGTGCATGAACATTGGACAATTTATTTCATGGTATTTTCTCTAAACTTCATCCGGAAAGTTACTGTGCAGCTCATTCGGACAGAATCACACATCCTCTCCAGAACCTGGTAGGCCTACACACATGCAAGCAAACTAGTTTCAGTTTCTAGTAGATTAACGTTGAGGGGAAGTGTGAATGTGTTTTCGCAGAAGTTACTAGACCCGCACAATCACCCGTGGAAACCCTGAAGGGCTAACACGGATCTGACACATGTGGCACCCCGCGCGGTCGCCAAGGTTACCGGGGCGTCCTTAATAAATCCTTATTAGTCCGGGCCAGTTCTTCAGATGACAGGTCTTCTGAAGACGCCAGTCGTAATGACCGCCGTTTTTCTGATTGCCTCATTTTGCCAGATGACTCGGGGAGTGCCACTTTTGCTGCATGGCGTCTCGATGGCAGAAGACGCTAAGCAGGCGTTGTTGCAGCGCAAGGCCAGCGTCTGCGACGCTGGCCTTGCGCTCCAACAATGCTCGGAGGACAAGCTCTTTTCCCAGCCGCTGTGGTGTTGGTCAATTCTCCTGCCTGCTGCAGCATCATGGGGTGAAGTGTGGACAGAACCGTGTCGCAGGTGCGTCAGAGAGCCGGACCGAGGTGACGCAGACCGGGGCCGAGTCCGCGAGGTCGTCAACTCGGCCCCCGCGAGGAGCCGGCAGATTGAAGCCGGCTTTGCAGGGGTGTCCAGCGATGGCGTGCCTTCAACCGGGGCTCAGCTGGCCCAGGCTGGACCTCTGTACAGGGGGGGTGACAGGGGCAACCCCATGATTTGTACCCTGGCGGGGTCATAAATCCAGCCCGGGTGTCATCTCGCCGCCTCTGATGACAGTGCCCGCCGACAGGGGGTGTCACCAGCCACTCCCACTCTCACCCCCGACTCTTCTGCGAACTCATCCGTCTCGCCCTGAAACAAAAACAGTGAAAACGATCAGCAGGTTGCGCAACAAAGAGCAATTGAGCCACGGCGTGTCAAAATATCTATACATACAGCTGAGGAGATCACACCTGTCCATACACCTCACATCAATCTTGTATATTTCATACAAAGTGAGAAATAAGCTATCGTGTTACGAAATATAAACTCAGATTATCGATTATGTGGGTAAATATATATATAATAGCACAAACAAGATATAAACATATTAGCAGAAAAAGTAGTAAAAAAGTGGAAAAAAATATTAATATAATTATATTTAGTTAAATTCCACCGCGATGGACTTTCGGCAAACACTTTGTATTATAAATATGAATTCTGTGTTTTAAGTCGGTATCTGAATTCTTACATCATACATTGTAAAAATTGGACATTTGGTGTTAAACAAGTAAGAGACATTTGAAAAACAATGTTTGGGGAATAAAATATCGTAGGTGTTTGTACAAAATTGAGGCAATATACTTAACCAACAGTTGTATGTTCAAATCTCGCCGTGATGGAGTTGACGCATGTATGAATAGAAATGAACATAAATAGTGAAATCCCTGGTGTACCTATGCCTACATACAGTATTAGCATTTGTTGTTATTAAAGTATCGTAACTGACACCAAATTATGAAAGTGGCAAATACGGCCCTTTAACCCTTTAACCGCCAAATTATTCAATTTGAATTTTTACCCACACAAGTTGTGTCTCGCTGACGCGATCCACAACTTCAAGTGAGTGAAAATTATTCAGATTTGACAAAATGGAGGTCAACTCTTTTCATGTCACATTTTCATGTCACATATTTAAAAGGTGGTACTTAATGTGCTAATAAAAAATAAAAACTCGAATATATGCGACATCGGCGGTTAAAGGATTAATTGTCAGGTAATGAAAAACTCTTTGTGATTTATGAATATGTGGTCATGTTAGCAATCAGCTGTTAATAATGATCTACAAAATCATAAAACACTGACTGCCTATTTAAAAGTGAGTATAGTTACTGTCTGTGAGTTTGAATAACAACATACTTTAAACCCTATCAATAAAACTAAGCATTTCTGGGCAGTGTGTAAGTCTGTAAGTGTGTAAGTTTGATTTTCCAAATATGTATATAAGATATGAAACCACAGCGAGCATTTCATAGCGTTCTGCCTTAAGTGTCGAAAATACCGAAGTTGTTTTCAAAAACATTAGTGGCACACATAATAACGATTATCTTGAGGCTAAGATATCTGTTTTATCAGCCTGACTCATTTTTTCAAATATAACATACTTCCAACTTTTAGCGTCAGCAAGAAACAACTTCAAGTGAGAGAAAAAAAAAAGTTCAATATAATAGAAATTATCTAGTAGAAATTATCGAAGTTCATGAACCTAACAGCTTTTTCAAACTATACATACTGCTATTTGGTTTAATGAAATTTGATATTTGATTACTGGTTATCTAACTACAGACACCACACTAAACCTGGTGCATATCAGGCTAAAGTGTGCAAATTGTCTACCATGGAAATGCCCTGCCCTAAACAGAGGGGAAATTCTATGGATAATTCTATGCATGTTGTCTCGCATGATTTGAACCTGACCCGGCCAACACAAGACATTTTAAAACTATTGTTATTTAAATGCTGGTCCACAGTCTGGCCCAGCATTAAAACAACCTACAGCAGTTTACCATCTTGTGTTTGCTGGTAAGGAGTTAAATATAGTATATAATTATACTCTTGGATCCATACGCACTCTGGCAGTGACAATAATCCGGCTGGATCCGGTCAAGAGAGACAGAGTGCCGGTCAAAGAGCGAGGGCGGCTAATTAGCAGTGACGCAAGCGGGCGTCCGCGCCGCGGTGGTCGCGACAGAATGTTCATTTAAATTCCGGGCATGGAGAGGATGGCCGCTAAACAAAGGCGCCGGCGGCTGATGGGTAGTCAAGGGAAACCAGAAACCGGCCCGCTTTATTGTCCTGCTTCCGCCCCAGTGTGATACATCAGAAACAGTTCCTGTTTGGTTTCCAGTGCTAATGCGTGTACACACTATATCAAGTTCAGGGTTACACCAATTGTGCATGATCTCTAGTTACACCAATACGTGGGCGAAGAGAAAAAACAGAATTCATGCTTTTAAAATAATATTGTTGTCACGAAATTGGTTATCGTGTCAACAACGAAAAAACGCAATACATACGTTTTAAATAATTATGTCAACGGCGATCAATAACTGTGGTAAGCATAATTAATTAAAGCTGTCTGTAAATGGCAAGTTGACAAACTGCCAATGGACAATTGTTCAATGTGTATTTAAGAATATGCATGTATGCTTATGTAAACATAAGGCTTTAGTCAAAAAGCTATCACAAACATTGACATTTTCAAAATGAATCAAGAAGTGCAAACCATGAATTATAGTAGTAATATTGTTTTCGAATGATTTAAATTTGACACATTCACACCGAAAGAGTCCATCTTCGTAAAAGCTCTCTTCTGTTTGTTATAGTACAGTATGTTGGTATTGGTTCATCTAAACTCGTTTTTAACCCTTTAACCCTTATAGCGCTGAATTAATTTGTAAAAACAAATCTTAACCAAAGGATTTTTTTCAATTTGAAATAATCATAACTGTCTTAGCTAGCTCTTTCCGATTCATTTGAATACCTATGTTATGGGTCTACGGCCATTAGAAATATTTTTACTCTTAGAGTGCGGAGATAGACTTTAGTCGTCAGAATCTGACGTCTGTAGACGTCAGATTCTGACGACTAAAGTCGATCCCCGCACTGTAAGGGTTAAGAGCTAAGCTCGACTATATTCGTTTTCAATCTGTTGTTTCATTAGCCGAATAAATCACTTTTATTGGGATTTAAACGAGTGTTTAAATATCAAAATTGCAAAATAACTATGAGTAATTTTCACCCACTTGAAGTTGTGGGTGGCGGTAGCGAGACACAACTTCAGATGGGTTAAAATTTAAATGAGATAACTTAGAGGGTAAAGGGTTAATATCTACAACAAGTAATAGTTGAAAACATTCAAAACATTAACTCATCCCCTGTCATGTATCGTCATTTTTTTGTTTTATTTGTTTTTGAAATAACGCTGAATTGTATGGTTACTCAGTAATCTGGCTATTGGACAACTGCAAATGACTGCAAATTGTTTTTTCAGCATTTAAGAGTTTTGAGGATTTACAAGTCTGTGAAGTAAATGAGCGCTTTTTTTTATCAAAGTAATTATTAATTGAGCCCTGTCCTAATATAAAAAACATTAGTGTCTTATTTCATTGAAATAAAAATATGTCCATTGATTATAGGAATATTAATTTCATTGAAGTAAAAAGGTATTTTTTTTGTTATACTGACTGAAAACTATTTTAGTTGTAAACATTTGTAGTATATTCCAATGTGAATTTGTTCATATCAAAATGAAAATGTGTTCTCTCAATATGTTTGTCGAAACACATATTCATTAATTTATATGAATAGACACAAAATTCGTTTTTCTTCATAGAATATAAGAAATTAATAAATATTGCTTTAATGAGCAAATACAACAATATAATTAACAGAAATAATAATAGCGATAGCAAAAAAAATTCGAATGAAGGAATTCAAAAATTAATTGCTGACATTCCAATATTTTTCATTTTTAATGTTTAATTGGAGCTTTGGATACAAGTCTTTGGTTGTTGTGCTGATTAACATATTATAATAAGCCAACTGGACATAGGTAGGTGTGAATAATTAACGGCTGGGGCAGCAGCACCAATTAGCTCGTGTCTCTGACCGTAGTCCGGCCTCCGCTGGACAGTGGTCAGCGCTTGACCATCTGTCACGCTGGTTATTCATGAGGTCACCCCTGGGGGTCAGCCCCAAAGGTCACGTGGTGTCAGCTCGAGAATGACCATTGGTCAGTTGTGGATTATTTCCCATGAAGCCGCGGTAATCCTGCTAATACGCCGGCGCACGTTTATATCTAGATGGTTTACTGTAAAAAATCGTAATTTTGCGCGTTTTCTCTTTCGCGTAGTCGCTCAAAACAGACTACGCTTAAAATTATGACTCGCACAGACTCAGACCGAGACTCATTTACTTGATTTTTCTACAAATATACACATCTTTGTATGTTACACAAAGGCCTAAAAAGTCAGAACAAATATGTAATACAGTGTTTTCACTAATAATTCTATCTTGAATAAATATATATTTTATTCTTACAGTAGTAATATAATACAAAAACACCAGCGTAAAAGTAATAGTAGAAAATCAATAGACGCCCACATAGCCTGGCTAAGTATAGTATTCTAGTCTAACCAATCACAGGATAAATTTAGTGACGGTACCTTATAATAAAATAGCGGAGTCGGCGTGGTCTGGAGTAGAGTATCATACCAGCAAACACGAGGCACTCACCCAATGCTGTTTTGATGGTGGGACGACGTCAAAGACGGCGGACCAACATCAAAACAGCATTGAGTTAATGCCTCGTGTTGGCTGGGCGACCATAGGTCATTGGCATAAAAGATACCTTATAAAAAAAGAATAAATAATTATATGCATTGCAAAAGGGTAATTTGACACCAATTATTTCTCTAATGATAATGTTAATAAATGCTACTAAATAGTGTCAATTAAAACTTTGGCGGTGAAAAACAGAATCAAATCTCAAATGTTTTTTTTAGGGAGATCAATTCAGGAAATATGCAGCAGGGTAAAATTCTGTTTTACCGTTAACACAATTAGACAGGTTTATTACAAATAGACTTGTTTATTAGAAGCGACGCGGCAGCAGACTCTGGCAGTGGAGTAACACACGAGGCTGCGTGCCTTATTCGTCACGCCCGAGTGCAGCCTAATGTCACAGAAAAATCAGCTGTATCAAAAATTATCTCATTTGTGGCCTGACACATCTCAGAAGAAAAAGCCACACTAATCCATCACGCACCGATTACACTGCGGATCTAAGCCATGGGTTAGGCTGTGGTTAGTTATTGTTATTTTAACCATTTAACCGCCGGTCGCAATTATATTTATTTTTAAAAAATTTTATTAGCACATTGAATGTGAGCTTTTAAATATGTTAAAGATAAGGCGTGACATCGATCAGCAATTTTTCAAAATCGTTGACCTCCATTTTGTCAAATCTGAATAATTGTCACTCACTTGAAGTTGTGGATCGCGTCAGCGAGACGCAACTTCAAGTGAGTGAAAATTCCAAGTAAATGACTATGTGGTTAAGAGGTCACAAAGTGTTTATCTATACAACGAAATGGCATAAAAGGAAAGGATAATCCAGATTTAAATAATTAAGGTTATTTTAACCTGAATGTACTTGTCTTGTAATATGGTTATA